>LSSK01000362.1:0-15979 GCA_001969505.1 Zancudomyces culisetae
CAGAGTTAGAGTAAGAGTACTGATTAACCAACAAACATAGAACTGTTATTAGATCTTTTTATAATAAAAAAAACAAGTTTTTTTTTTCAAAATCAAGGTTTAAAGCTTCTCAAGCGTAAAAAAATGAACAAAGAATTCGCTGGATGTAAATGTAAACACGGCTATCGGGATCACATATTACTAGAAGAGATAGATATCGATGCTGTCCACGTTTGTTGCGGCTCAAGGTGAACTGGAGTTATCACAGTTCCTGATTCGACACAAACCATTTGCTTGTACTATTTTATCACATAATTTCCAATTATGAATAATTGTTATCTACATCTAAACCACACCAAGCCATGATCACGCCACTTTTTCTAGTGGTACAATAGCATTTCGTGCAAACTTACCTCCTCATCGCCCAAGTCAGCCATTCCCTTTGCTAGCTCACTCCATGGATTCCACACAACTATAATGGATAAATTTGTATTTACTCTTCAATGTAACAAAGTTCTATACAGCATTTCTATTTTCTCCCATACGGGCAAAAAAGCTGAGAAAGGGGCGTAAATGTACATACCTGTATCTTTAAAGTTGTTGCTTTTGATCTCAATCTTGCGGCCGTTTCCTACTTCTACCTTGACGATCTCTGGTGTATTTTTGTAGGATCTGTCGATTCTTTCGCTGATTGTGAGTATTTTTCCAGTTTCAACGGAATCGCTGCTCTTTGCCACCATATCATTATACTTGAGCCCCTCGAGTCCGTGTACCTTCGTTTGGTCTATATCTGCACGGAAATATGTATGCAAAAGTGTGGTGTATTCTAATGGAACGTCATCCAAATTTGTACACTCGAGTGTTAGTTCCAAGCTATTTTTTGTTAGTTCAATTGTGTAGTATAGCTTGAACTTGTATCCCCATGGTGTGCTTAACGTATTGGCATTGTGTTTGAGCAAAAACTTTACTCTTATTCCACTTTGACACACTTTGTACCCCAAGAACTCCCAGACGGTGGTGCGAGCGAATCCGTGTTGTGGTAATGCGCCGGGTCCAAACTGTGGGAAAACAACTGGTATTCCTCCCCTGATCGCCTTTGTTCCATCCAATACGGCCTTCTTGCTCAAAAATAGCTGCTCTTCTCCTTTACAAATCCAGGATATTATGGTTGCGCCGTATGTGTGAATTGTTACTGATGAACCCTCATTATTGGTCATGGAAACTTTTACTACATTTCCATCCTTGTCAGTGATTGTATTTACGAGGTCTTTCATTTTTATCTCCCTTTAGTGTTTGTATTCTGAAGTGAATTATATTTCAATGATAATGGAATGAATGGGATAAGCAATCCAAGTTTTGTATGTTTTGGTTATTATTGCAACTTTGAGTAGTACGCTTGAAAAGCTTATTTATGGTTATTGGAATTTTTTCAATTGTGTTTCTTGTTACTAATATACTCACCCGCTATTAACTCATTTAATTTAACCAATTCGCAAATCAGAATCGTTAATTTTGACCAGCGCAAAAAGCTTGGTGGAAATCCAATCCAAACAGTTTGCCCTAGAAAACCATTAAAAAAAATTGTCAAATTATTGTGTTTTTTGGGTTTAACAAATATATTAAAAAAGTACTTACACTTGACAAATAACGATCAATCCTTTGTCGAGATTCAGAATTCAGATATGAATAGTAAGAGCACCGCAACCGATACAGCACATAGAAGGACCTGGGATAAAGAAGAGTTTGAAAAAAAGGCTAGAGAACGAGCAAAAAAACTCAAAGAGGTCGGTCCAGATGGAAAGCCAAAAGGGGACAATGCAAAGAAGCAGGAAAAGGCTGCGCCGCTGGCACCTCTACAGTCCAGATCAGGCAAAGTGAATCTTACGGGGATGCTTGGGAAAACTCAGCTTGTTTACACGTCAAGCGGGTCTTCCCAACAGCCAGGATTCTACTGCAAAGTTTGTGATTGCACAATCAAGGACAGCATTGGCTACTTGGATCATATTAATGGTAAGAAGCATCATCAAAACATGAACATGTCATTGAAAATAAAGAGGGATACTTTGGATGACGTGAAGGAGAAACTTGCAAAACTAAAGAGCAAGATTGAAGACAGCAGCACGAAGGGTGAATATGACTTTGAGGAACGTGTTAGCGAATTGAAGAGAAAAAGAGTAGATCACAACCTGAAAAAGCGCGAAAAACAAAAAGAGAAAAAGTTGAAAGAACGTGAGGAGCTCGAGGAATATCAGAATCCTGAATTTGCAAGTCTAATGGGGTAAGATATCCTGATCTGGTTGTTTTGTTTTTGTTTTTTTGTCATCTAGGCCGATTTTATCTAGTTATGATCTGGAAAAAAAAACGGTACTTATACCCAATATTTTGCGTGTACAAAAAAATAGGTTCAACTCTTTTGGGTCTACAAAAAAGGATTAGAGGTACTGTGCTACCATTTGGTCGTCTAGTTTAAACTGAAAGGAGAAACCAAGAGTGCGAAGCTTGATAAATTTTACAGGTCTATGAATATAATTTTTTGCATATACGCTGTATATCTGCCTAGAAGACCACTTGCGGGGATCTGTAGCGACATTTTTTGTATTTTTTATAATATTAGTTAGAGTTTTTTATCGCGATACATCACCATCCATCTGATTCACAAGCTGCACCCAGTTTCACACTTCAGCACCCACCCAGTCAGCTCGTATTCAGAGCCTGTACTGAAACTATATGAACTTATCTGTATTAAATAGACCGTTCTTTATTAATTGTTCAGGCTATTTTTTACTATTCAGCTAATACAATTTCCCACATGTAGTAATACGCTATCAGCAGTATAAAAGTTTATATTTATTTGTAAAAAGGGTTCTTGAGGCGATATCATTAAAATAAAAGTAGAATAGCCATCCACTTCACTTCCTATGCTCGTAAAATCCTTTGCCGCTTTTAATTCCAAGGTTTCCTGCTTCAACAAGCTTCTTCAAAACTGAAGGAGGCTTTACCAACTCCATCTTTTGTATTTCGCTATCTTCGTACCAACCCTTTGCTACAAAATAAGTGGTATCCAAGCCAACATAATCCAAAAGTTCAAAGGGACCCATAGGGTATCCAGCACCGTACTTCATTGCGATATCAATGTCTTTGGCAGAGGCATCACCACGTTCCAGCATTTTGACGGCTTCAAGCATGTATGGTACGAGTAGTCGGTTGACTATAAACCCAGGCATGTCTTTACAAACCACACAAACTTTCCCTACAGATACACCGTAGTTAAAAAGAGTATCAAACACCTCTTGCTTGGTGGTGTCGGTCTTTATGACCTCTAGAAGCTTCATTTGTGGTACAGGGTTAAAAAAATGCAGACCCCCTATCCGTTCTTTTCTTTTTTCGGAGACATCTCTGAATATATCTTTAATTTTCAATGAGCTGGTATTGCTAACAAAAAGAGTTTGAGGGGATGCCATCGGATCTAAAGACTTGAAGAGGTTTTGTTTGATTTCTATGTTTTCTACCACTGCCTCAATAACCATATCAGATGATGCCACAGCATGTTCGCTTTCCGTAGTAAAGTTTATTCTTGATAACACCTCGTCAATATAATTTGTTTGCATACGCTCATCAGTTGTTTTTTTTCTTGCAATACGCTTCAGAGAACTTAGGATGTATTGTTGAGACCTATCTAGGGCCCCCTTGTTCAAATCTACCAAGTTTACGTGATACTCGTTTGCTGCTGACACCTGGGCTATTCCCGAACCCATCATTCCCGAGCCAAAGATAGTGATGTTTTTAAATGGCACCTTAGTGCGTGCTACATCACTACCGCTTACTGTCGAGTATTTTGATCTTGTGATAGCTTTTGGTGTTATGATACAATTAAACCGTGCAAATGCCTGTCTTCTTAACATATTTTTGTAATAGCTTTAGTGATTGTTTTGAAGGCTTTTTCCTGGTGTTTACAACTAATGTCTCAACAATTAACCAAAAAGAAAATTGATCTATGTGTTTTGAGCCTAAAAAGCCCCTTATATCCAAGAAGCAGCTTTAAATAACCCAACATCTTCTTTCAGAATCATTTTGATCTGTTTTTTTTTTCATGTTTAAATTGCCAGCTGATTTTGAAACAATTATTCTGCTGATGTTTCAACGTATCCAGGGTTAGAATACATTGAAAAAAAAATCATCAAAAGGCCAGACTTATTGGCGCATGTTAAGAGTGTTAATCCTAAACATTGTTGGTGTTTTATAGAAATGAGAAAGGTGTTGGCAGTTGATAGCAAAAGTTACAACACTGTGGATGTATGTTGAATCCTCCTTTATGGCTTTACAAAACTTAAAAACATTGACGTACTATAATCTGTTCAATGTATATAAAGCCCGTTTTATATGCTTTTTATGAACTAAAAGACACAGGTATTTGAAAGATGGCCCCTCTCATTAAGCCATGTATGTTACATAGCGCTCACTAATCTAGACGATACTGGTGTTCCCAGTTTTTTCAAAAAAGTAACACTCCAACTCTTTTTTATTTGGAAATTTCCTGCCAGGGTAAAACCAATCCCAATTGATCTTGTGAGTGTCAGGGTGGTCTATTCTCCAATATTTTATCATTCCTGTTTCTACCAAAAAAAGTATTAATTTCCTGTTATTTTGAGTTTGAAATCCAGAGCTGGGAGTGGTTTGGGAAGTATTAAAGGGTGAATGGGGGATGTAACGTGTGATGCGTCTTTCAGTACAACGTTTTCTTTATTGGGTGGGCCTATTCCGTGGCTTGTTCAAAAATTTTATATCCAGTTCATACTTTTACCTTTTTGCTTTTATGGGCGTGGTTATGCAAGTTTGTATTCCAAAATTTATTGCCTAAAAAGGAAAAATATACACGCAAATACCAATTAATCGGTTGAAAAGAGCAGTATATTTCTGCCCAATTTGAGACTTTGCTATTGTTTTCGTTAAAAAATGATGGCGACCAATGAATTGTGAAATACATGGCCATCACATCATCCATACCGTTCAAAAGACGTGGTAGAGGGAAAAAAGTTCGTACAACTACAAACAAATGAACAAGCATCAAATGACATGCAGGGAAATTTCAAATGAAGTTCACGTGAATTGAGTCTAAAATTTTCGAGCGAAATCAAGTGAAAATTTTTTTGAGTATTTATACCAAAACACAAATTCTTTAGATAATGTATAACTTTATGCACATAAAAACTTATACTTTTACCACGCATGTAAGACAAAGAGAAATCTCGATTATCAAACACACTATATCTATAAAAAAGTTTCGGATCTTAAAATGTATCAGATAGGTCATATAAAGGAGGAAAATCTAGAAAATTTGAAAAAGTACCAATATAGGGGTGTGGACAAGAGTATCTTGTCCAATTATGTGTTGGGTGAATATTGGAATTTTGTGGTAAAATTCGTACCACTATGGGTAGCGTAAGTACGTCTATTTTTCTATTAAAAGAACACGTTTTATTATATGTTTGGTTCTACTTTTATAGGCCCAATATGGTGACATTGTTTGGTTTTGGATTGATCGCATTTGGATTCGTACTAAACATGGTATATGCACCAAATCTAATTGAAGAGATGCCCAGTTGGGTTTACATAGTGTAAGTGTTTTTAACTATCAAAGTTTTCTACTTTTTTACTCGCGTTTTTTACTTTTTTTTTTGCTGTTTCTGTTATCTCTTACTATTAATATTTTGTAAATAATATGATATAATATGATATAATATGATATGATATAATATAGCCAAGGAGTATGTATATGGGGGTATTCGACACTAGATGCTATCGATGGCAAACAGGCGAGACGAACAGGTCAGTCTGGACCACTCGGTGAACTATTTGATCATGGCTGTGATTCGATAACTACAACGGTATGTTTTGCTATTATCCCAAACATTGATCCAATACTCATCTTTGCTATTTATTTATTTATTTTTAATAGTTGGTGATGCTGATGTTTGCAACGTCTTTGCAATGGGGAAGGGGACCAAGAACGCTCATATGCTTGATGTTTGGATACGCCAACTTTTATGTGGCCACTCTAGAAGAATTCTACACAGGGGAACTGTACATGGCCTATTTTACTGGGGCAGTGGAGGGGTTGGCAATAAATTCACTAACGGCCTTACTCATTGGTGTATTTGGGACTAAGATAGCCACAACACCAGTATTTTCCATTATTTTTGGATCAGGTGTGGCGGCTGCTACATCAAGCAACACTTCAGCCAATTTACTTTCGATCTTGACAAACTTGAAAAACATCAGTTTTTCAGATTTCGCATTCGCGTTTATGTCAGTCGGAATCATACCTACTCTTTTTGCGTGTTACAAACACATATATGTAAAAAATAATAGAAATGTCAACATAATGGTGGATGCAGTAGTAGATACGGTTCCAATACTGTTAATCGTAGCATCCATGGCATTAAATTTGGGACATGAAACAAGTATAATGAGGTATTTATGTTATGGGTTGAGTCTGTCATATGTTGTGGGCCAGGTGATTTTGGGACACATCACCAAAAACAAGAAAGCAATTAGTCCAGTAGCATTAGCTCATATTCCTCACGTGTTGCTAATACTATCAAACAGCATGACATCTGATCTTATTGCTTTTGGTTTGCTTTTGTTTCTGTATTCCTCCCTTGTCCGAAATGTAATTCGACAGATTACCGAGTATTTAGACATTTATTGCTTGTCGATCAAACATCCCAAGACCTTTTAAGTATGTTTTGAGCATCTTTTGAATCTTAGATTTAGAACATTAGAGTCATTTTTGGCTTAAGTATTTATTGCAAATAAATCTTTATGGTAGTATAAACAAACACGAATAAATAATTTACCGTAAAATTTAATAACCACAAGTACTGATATCCAGTGTTACAAAAGTATACTTGATAAAAATGATGCTGTTGTCTCTCTCAAAATACCTCTCTACGCCTCATTGATTGTGGTGCTTTTTCATACCTTCACCAATAAAGTATCTTGCTTTCAATAACCAATGATCATCAGCAAATTAGCAATCAAACTTCGCTCTGAACCATAAAAGATTCGATTCAAAAGTAAAAATGTGATCTAATAAGAACTAAAACAGGTAAAAAGTGATTTCTGCCGGACTCGAACCGGCGACCGTCTGTGTGTTAGACAGACGTGATAACCATCTACACCAAGAAATCACAAAAAGTTTTTTATTTTTGTAAAATATATTATTAACTATTACTCATTTATTGCGTTTCTATTATTTATTTAGATTATATCTAAAGATGCACGATATTCACCTACTTGAGAGCAAAAATTATAATATTGAACAAGTACATTTTGATTGTAAAAATATACACTATTCAGACTTAGTTCAGTTGAGCAGTGTATCTATTGTCATGGTAAATTTGCATATTTCCTCGCGTATTTTCTCTACATAACCATCATAGATACTAACCAGTGCAACTTCTTAGTCATTAGCACGCGATATATCTTGAGTAATTTGTTAGATTTATTTAATAGGATTTTTTTTTCAAACATCTATAATGATATATATATTCTCTTTTTTGTATTTTATTGATGTTCCTAACTCTCCTATATCTGATTTGATTTTTAGCTTATTTTACTATGGGTTTAATTTTCCAACTATTGGCTGGGTTATAGACTATCATAATAAATTTCATTGTGGTTGTAAAAAATTGTTGATAATGAGAGAGGAGAGGCGAAAAAAAATTGTTCAGGGCTGAAATCTGTTCCAAATAATTCCCGCCCTTCATAAAAAAACAAATAAATAAAATACAATTAGAAAATAAAAAAGTATTTTGATACAAGAGCAAATCTGTAGAATCTCAGTTATAAATTCAGACGAAATGTACCAATACATTAGAAGAAAGGCATTCGAATACCCATTTGCAGCCTGGGGCATAATATTTGGATTTACGGGACCCACGATGGTATTGGCGACTCCATATGTAAAGCACAGATTTGGAATCGAAAGAATTGAACCGGTACCAAGATCTTATCCTAGTAAGTGATTCATATACCTCCAAAGCTTAAAATGCATTTCTTTTTGAGTATTTACATTGATTCAAGGTTCAATCTTGCATTACTCAATTTTATCCGTAGTAAAATCTTTATTCACTTTTATATATATTCTAAATCTCAAATAGTGCCTGCTCGAAAGGAATAACTAATTACTCAACTCTACAGCAACACACATCAGATAATTACTACGAAAGCACAATTTAAAACGGAAAGAGTTCTCGGTTTTCATATATTGACAATTTAAGGATAAAGTACCCGCTTTTTTCATCTATTTCCTTTCTAGCTACACCTTTTTTTTCATACAAAGTTTTGCGGATTGAGATCAAATAAAAGCGAACTACATATTCTAAATTCTTTTTCAGCCAGGATGTTTGCAAAGCTGTTAATATCATGGTATTTAAAGGATACTGAGTTGTTTGAAAAGTGATAAAGGATGCGGGCAATTAGACCTTTTGAATGTGGAATTGCTTTAACAGCAAGGTTAAACTGCGAACAAAGATCTTTCTCCTCAAGATTTTTTGATAAGGAGAAATTGAGGATGGCCAACTCAAAGTAGTATAGCCAAATATTTACAGAAGTGTGCAATTGGGGGCTGGTGAACTGAGAAAGGTTTGAAGAGCGTGAAAAATACTTTTCATAATAAAACAGCGCTCGGTTTAAGAATAGCTCATTTAAACCTTTGGCTAGGACTGGTTCAGTCGTAGATTCTTTTGGTTTATCATTTGGCTGGTCGCATAATTTAGAGCAAAAAATCTCATAAATTGATGCTATGATGTTCAGAAAGATGGTATTAAACGTCTTTGAGTTAGAAAACCTATTCAATAGTTGAATGTTCCCAGTCAAGTCGGAGTTTAGGATGAGTAAAAAATAAAGCGGGAAAAGGAATAGTGACGAAACTTGCAAAAAAGTAACATTTAGCACCAGCTAAGCAGAAATATGTCAAAGATATACACTTACATTTCAAGAACCTGCAAATAAATATCAGCAGAACCAGCCGAGGTCGAATACTGGCGATACTTTGATTCGTATAAAGAATTGAGGTACCACAAAGAGGAATTCGTTGGAAAAGTCAATAGTGCATCGGTTAGAGAATGCCTGAGGCTTTTGAGAATTTCATAATTGATGTTTGGTGTGGAACTACAATGCTGGTATAACAATGCCGACCGTTGAGACAACGTTAGCTCGTATAATGTCATAGAAACTAACGAGTCTTGGTTTTTCTTGAGGTTTTGTATCTGAAAAGCAATAAATAGGTCTGCTCTTTGTGGATCAATAAAGTAAAACAAGTACAATGACCTTACAATAAACCCCGAAAACCATTCTGATGGATCATAACTGTTTGAATAGAAGCAATAATTATCTACAGAGATTTTGCGGACAAAATTTATATATTCGTCGGGACTATTCTGTTCAACCGAAGAACAAAGGTCAGCTAAATTCGCCGTGGATAGTTGAGACCAGGTAACAGGGAAATGTAATAGCACCAAAGAACATTTTGCACTTTGAACATCGTTTAGACCAATATATAAGATAATGATGCTTTTCCACACAATAACCGCCTTGGATACATCTCCAAATTCATCGATTCTGCTTAAAAGATTGAACCATACGCTTAGAGCTTCTTCATATCGTTTGTAGTAAACAAGAAGTCTTCCATAGCTTATCCATAGGTATAACGATTGTGGCAGCAGTGAATTGAGTATTTTTTTAAACAGATTCTTACAGTACTTGAAGTCAACTAATCCTGCCATCGTGGTTAGAACTAGCGCTAGCCATTCTTTTATCTTTTCGTTCAATTCAGCTTTGAATAGTAACTGTTCTAGTGACAGAATTCCAAATTCAGTGAATTCGTTATGCGTAAAATCAAAAGACATACTGGTGTCTCCTATTACTTTTAAACCCCGATACGCAAAGGTAATGAAATCAAACAATATCGGACGACATTTCCAACTACTTTTTACTTTTTTATCCCACCAGACCCCTCCATCACCAGCACTTTCCATAAATGCGTCGTTCCTATAAAAAAAATTCGAATTTACCAACCACGTGTTGCCCATCTTCAAATCACTTTTTAAATCTTCTTGATTCATACAGTCAAGCCCAGACGGGATAAAGGGAATCGGAATATAAATACCCAGAATCCCAAACAGATTAGATATAAACTTCATTGTTTCCCATGGGCTTTGAATGAGGTCACTAGGTTCTAGTAAAACAGGTTTGATATCCTCAAATAATACAATCCTATATGGGTCCTCTTCGCAATCTCCATCATTATACTCGTCACCTCTATCAGCATGAGAATACCTGGCAACAAAATCAGGTACCGATCTTTGTGAAAACAAACTCTGTCGCTCTAAACTCCTTTCAGTTTCAATCCATTTTCTTAGTTTACTTGTAGGCTCATCAGTGTGATCGTCGTTTGAATGAACCTCTAGGTTCAATAGACTCTGTGTGTTTCCAATTTTTGGTGCGCCGATGCCGTGGAACCCACTATCCTGATTACTGAAGAACTCGTTCCAAACCAACCCACTATATTCCCCTATTTTTGGTGTGGTTAGACTAAGAACCCAGTATTCTTCAAATTCTAAAGACGTGCTCTCACGCTTTGGTCTAAAAAAAACCCAATTCAAAACAGCCTGAATGGAGCCGGTGCACTTTTCTGTATATCCAGTTTCCTTGTACAGCTTTATCAATCTATAAATTACAATTTTTTGAGCTTCTTTAATGCTAATGACCTTTTCAATATCCTTTTCTTCATTTAGTCTTTGAATGAAATCGTTTAGCGTGGCTACGATTAGTTGTATCATCCCATTTGTATTATACGCCGTTAGACTAGATTGAAAATAATTCAATTTTTTAACCACCAGAAACGGATCCCAGCTACCCCTTAAAACTTGCTCCCATTTTGTCATCACCTCTGAGACTGTGGTCATCCTACCAACAATATCCATGTATTTCTCCACCAAACTGGAATTGCTTGGATTGTTTTGTATCGCCTTTTCGCAAATAGATACTAGTATCTCCATTTTCACTTTTTCGTTTACATTTTTCTGACTCTCAAACATTTCATTTTGAAGTTCAATGTATTTGTGCCAAGCGTTGGTGTCATGCGGGTTTTCGTTTACTCTCCTACTTAATTCTTCCATCTGTTCTTGAAAAATTGGTTTTATAACGATATCATTTGCTTGAAATAAGTTGCCCGCAATCAAACTAGGAGTCGGCTCTTCAAAAGCAATATATCCCATATTTCTCTCGCTTTCATCATGCAATTCTTTAGAGTTGGGTTTCTTACTGGTGTCAATCCTATTTTATACTTAATCTATTGGTACTTGTTTGCAAAGCCAAAATTTGTTTCAAGTCACCTACCTTTCGATATCCTTTTCGTTATTTTTCCAGTTTATATTCATATATCTGGTAGATTCCTAAATCAAAATTTATCAAAGGGGATAAGTTCATTTATCAGTTCTGAGTAGTTAAACTACATAATATTACTAAATCCAAAATTACCTTGCTGGTTTCATCCACTTTTTCAAGATATTTGTCATTTCCTTCTCCCACCCTTTCTGACAGATACAACCCATTGCCTCCCAACACTCTTCCACCTATGCTTCGGAAAAACAGTAGAACAATATTAAGTGTTGTACATACACATACATGGGTATGAACAAAAGCAAATAATTGTGAAAGCTTTGGATTGAAATATTAAACACTTTGTACATACCACCCTTTCTATAAAATTTGACTTTCTTTGAACTGGAACTATCTTCATTTACTCGATGTTTTCGACTATCAATATAGAATAAACCTTCCTGCACCGCCTGTTCCGCACTATTTTTAAAATATCATCAGTGTTAGTGTTAATAGCCTTGAGTATAAAAAAGCATATTTTCTCTTTTTTTTTGTTTACATAAAATTTGGATTACATTTTATACACTTTCTCTTTTCGCAAAAGCTTTCTCTCTTTATCACTTAATCTTTTCTTGCTCCTCTCCTAAAAGGATTACGTCACATTTTTAATAACAAACCGAGTTCAAAAAAAGATATGTATATATATATATATAATATAATATGCTAGTACAGTCTGTCTTGGTATTACTTTTAGTGACAAGTTAGCTGACTTGGTATTTTTGTGATCTAACTCTTGCTTAGATTTTGATTTTGATTTCGATTTTGATTTCGATTTCGATTTTTGAGTATCTGTATCCCTGGTGTCTCTGGATTTTTTGCTCTTTTTTTCCTTTTCCGACCTTCGCTCTATATTTAAAACGTGAAATTAGAAAAATCATCGATAGATGCTTCATATATGTGTTTCTTCTCATTTCTGCGACTTGCATCAATTGTTTTTTTATTAAGACCTACCTTCTTTCCTTGAAGGTAAATCGGGGGCCGATTCGAAATTCGGAAAACTGTGTAAAAAGTTTTCAGACATTATTTGCTATTGTGCAATTCACTTTTCATTTTATTTAGGAAACAAATATTTAAATCGCCTTTTGTATATAAATACTTCAATTTGAAGCGTATTGTTGAATAGTAATTCTATGGGTTTTTACTAATTATCGATTTTCATTTCATTTGGGCAGGTTTGAAATAAAAACGAAGGACAAGATCAAATGGTAAAAATCGGTACTTGAAACCCAGATAAACCATGGTGTGGCAAATAGCAGAAATAGTGAAAATTGGGTTGATATTTCGGAATTATTATTGAAATGGCAATACGATCAAGCCCAACTAAAGGTCCTCAATGCTCAGCATTTTCATAGATCGCATGTATTTTCATAGATCGCATGTATTTTTAAAGTCGCAAGCATAAGGAAGGAATGTACACTGTCATACACGCAACCTCCCGAAAAAATTAACGCTATTCGTACAAAATGAAACCATAGTGTACGCCTTTGGCCATAACGGTGGCCAAGTTTCACTTTCGTCAACAGCATGCACTTTGGAAAACTCTCTAGGAGCACCGCTCAGTAATGTGTTACATCTTTTGTACACGCCTGGGTGCTAGGTCAGCTTGTATTTTTATATACAATATATACTCTACAAACCAAACGTAGCAGTACGCCATGACATGCCATCGTGCATTAGCATATCAATAGCCATTTAGCTATATCATTCACCTAACCCATCAACACGTAAACTTCATATTTACACCACAATACACTACTCGTTTACACGCAAAATTTGATAAAATACTCCAAGACAAAACATTTTATTTGGTTTACAACAAAAATTCAAAAGAAAATAAAACAATGTATTGATCTTAATACACGGATTGTATCAAAGAGATGTATTTATAAAATTGGCCAAGAGGATATATAAAACAACATATTCCTTGCAATCGAAAGAAAAACATCTTAGATTCCGAGCTTGGTGCGTCTCCAGTTTCTGCGCTTGGCGTTGTATCTAAAAATAAAAAAGTTATAGTTTAGAGGCTGTAGTTTAATCATAAAAAACTAAAACAACAACAAAAATAAATATTTTGACATACCTGATAGTGGTATCAGTCTTGAAACGGAACCAGTTTGGTACTGGTCTGTTTTGCTTCATTTTCTTTCCCAAAATGCGCTTGGTGCGGAATGATTTTTGTGAAGGCTATTAGGGCAATAAAAGTACAAGTGATTAAAACGTGTTTATCGTTAAAGTAGAGTAAGACTAGATATAATCGACAATATATTGCTGTGCGTAATTGAAGTAGTTGATTTTTGGAATTGAATTCGAATCTGATTAATGGTTTAATTCGGTAAACATTAGAATCCGTCGTAATCCCTGCATTCAACAAACAAAAATGCTTCCAAAGTACCGAATATTCCACATCTTTCTCCGTAATATCCACAAAGACCTTTCCCTCAATCTTAAACACATCACATTATATTGACCTTTAACAAAGTTTCACTACTTACCATCTTTTCTGAATTCTTTGTATATATTATAAATCTAATCGCAGAAACAAAGAGATATTTCAAAACCGAATTTTTTTATTAACTTATTTTATTTGAATCCCGTTCAGTCTTTCCATACGAAACTTTTCAATGTTGGTTGCTTTGACTAAACATTATTTGCTGAGCTTATCAATGACTGGGAAATTAATTGACTACAAAAAATTTTAAACATTTTCATTGGCCAATCATTCCTTATTAGGTTTAATTTTCTTTATAAAAATTTTTCGAGTTCACAAAGTACGAAAAAAAAAGTTCAAAATATAGAAAAGTAGCTATAGATTCGAAAATTAGCTCTTTTTTGATCATATATTTTCCGTAAGAATATATAAAGATACTTGATTGTTGAAAATGGCAGGACAAAAGACCGGAATCGCTATCGGAGAGAACCGTGGACGTGTAACTGCACGACTTGAGCTCAAGCCTCGTCTTGCTGCCCGCAAGGCTGTAAGTACTAATTTTACTATTTATTGTATCTAATCTGTATATGTAAGAACTTTGCTTTGAAAAAAGGAGATTCAAATGGATATATACGGATTTATTGTTGTTAAACTGTGTTACTTATTTTTTTGGATACCGTCCTTACGAGGTATACTTAAAAGGCTGGCATTATGTCGTTTTTTTGGTACTTTGGGAGAGATTGCATCTTGCATTTTTTGTGAAACCGGTTATCTATTGTTGTGGTCATCTCACATGCCGAGTATTGTACTTTATACTAATGTTTTATTGCGAAACTAATAGCTTCCAAAGAAACACACCAGATTTGTAAAAGATCTCATCCGTGAAGTCACCGGATTTGCACCATACGAGCGTCGCATTATGGAATTGTTGAAGAACTCCAAGGATAAGCGTGCCCGTAAGTTGGCCAAGAAGAGACTCGGTACCTTTATCCGTGCCAAGTCCAAGGTTGATGAGCTCTCAAACGTCATCGCCGAGTCCCGCCGTCACCATTAAATTTAGATATTTTACCAGTATTTCATACTTTATTGGCAGAGGTCTTGTTACTTTGTTGATTTACAATCAAAATGTTCGACTTTTCTCTCGTTCATCAAAGTTTGGTGTAATCTATTTTAAATTCCAGCTAATAAAACGCTTTTGAACATTATTTGATACAACATCGATCGTACGGTTATAATGTCTCATGGTATATGTTATCAAGTCTATTTCAGCTTGTTATATCGTAAGTGGGTACATGCATGAGTGGTATGTTTTTATTTTAAGTGTGTCGGCATGGGATCCCCCTTCATCCAGGCTTGTCAGGCTGTAGATGCGGTATGTGAAGTGGGCAAGGAGGAATGAAGGTGTTGAAATGATGCCATATCTGAATGAAGGTTAGCTTTGAGAGGAGAGGTGTGCTGTACTTTTTTTTTTCAATTCAGAATTTGTGATTTGGAATTATACCAGTACATAGTAGTAAACGCATCTAGCATTTTTCCATAAAAATGAGAATTCACTTTTTGAATTTGACTCTGGATTCTTTATTGTATTGGAACACATTTATAGTAATAGAAGGAAGGAAACAATATAGTCGACCATTACTTATTAGATTGCAGCAGATGGGACGAGATTAGGAAGGATTTACTTACTGAATTTATAGATTTTTATAGTTCTTTTTTATCTAGCACGATTTCCGAGTGTGTTGAGCTTCGCAGGAAAATCGTGGGTAAACTCCTGGGGGAGGAGTTAAAGCTCAAACTACCTGGGATTCTTCGGGATCCAAACGCCACTTGCGTTAGAGCAGTGGTTTCCACAGCCCGGTTTCTTAACGAGACCTTTTTACCTCGCTACCTAGTGTTGAAAGATATTAGTGTAGTCCCACTCCCCTTGAACCAATGCCCATCGGGTACGGAGACTCTAGAGAGTCGAAGGGGAATAGGATGAGTTTAGAATATAGATTGTTTTTATTTTTTAGGAACTGTTTATTTTCTAAATAAATTTTTTTTCTACCGAAAAAAAAAAAAAAAAAAAAAATAGATTGTTTTTATTCTTTAGGAACTGTTTATTCTCTAAATAAATTTTTTTTCTAC
>LSSK01001807.1:0-25905 GCA_001969505.1 Zancudomyces culisetae
GGGGGGGGGGGTGAGAAATGGCGATTGTAATAAAGTGGCAAAGTATCTACGACCATAACTAGCTTTTCCTCATTTGCAAATTTTGCTTATTTTGTAAACTGAAAAACCCAATAATTTAAAGGATTTGCAAATAAAAGTAATAAGTAAAAGTAACAATAAAAAAAAAAGTTTAAAAAAGAAAATATGGATTTTGTTAAAGGGGTAAACCATACACAACTGGGGAGCAACCAGTCAGGTATTTCAAGTTACAGGCAATCCTAGAAGATTGTACAGACCCAACAAGCGAGGCGGTATTGGTGGGCAAACTGGGGTGGGAAATCCCACAGAGCTTAAACAGTTCTATGGTGAATCGATCGATATCCTTGTCACCAACATCCCACAGATTCCCTACAACGGCTTTGCATTTAGCTGCTAGGTAAGTACTAACAGTTCCATTTTTCTTGAATGATTTGGAACCAGTACCAGCACCAGTACCAGCACCAGTACTAGTAGGTACTACTGTCCGAACACAGTTGGTCGTTTCAATGGTGGGCGAAACAGAAGAACATCCCATCAGCAGGGCAATTTCCAAATTTGATTTTAGAATATATTGTCGTTTGATAATAGAATCGCCACTTCCATGGCCAATATAAACAAACAGCTGGCGGGTCTGAAGATGGTCTTCGAGCTCAGTTGAAAATGGATACCTTCCTACCACGCCATAGTACTCTTGGTTCCGAGCTAGCAGACTTGAAAACGTGGTTTGAGTACGTTTCAAGTCGCCAGAAGGGTTTAGAATATAAAACAGACTTTTTTTTGTGGCTAAAGTATCATCTATAATATGGCTGTTTGTAATGGGAGTAGTGGATAAGCCAAGGGTTTGAGTTTGGGTTTGGGTTTGGGTTTGATATCTCGGAAACTTGCTGGTATTGGTGTTAATGGATTTTACTGAAGGGGAAAGCATAATTGCATCAACATCAACATCGACATCAATATCGTTATCAATATCAATATCAATATCAGTATCATTGACATTAACATTAACATTATTGTTTGTCTTTAAAGTCAGAATAGTATTTCGGGTATACTCGAGGTTTATTGGATTGATGGGTTCAGTCAGATATTTATACATAAAAATACTTGGCAATCTTGTTGCAGAAATGTTGGAGAGTAAAGGGATGGATTCTATTGGTATATGCGACACGTATTCATCAAGCACAAATATGGTTTTAGTTGTAAGATTTTTTGTAGGGGAGCAGTTTGTAGAGTTTACAGAGTTTGTAGAGTTGATATATTCAGCGAATAAAGTGTTTATAGCATTTAGATCTTGACTACCAAGCGAATCTAGCAAGTTGTTTATGTTTGTGTTTGTGTTTGAATCTCCATCGTGCATGGTCAAAAATTGAATTAGTTCGGCAAAAATTGGATCTAGACGACTTGAATTAATTGGACATGACAATGGTAATTGTAATGGTAATGGTAATGATAATCTTGAAATCCAAAACAACAGAATTCTTAAAAGGCAAGTAGGAGGAGAAGTGGAGGTAATATTGACAAAATATGGCGCCAATATTTTTGTAAGAATATCCCAGAATTTGGTCAGTTGAATATTACCATTACTATTACTATTGGTATCGAGATCATTATTGATTTGGTGAGAAAGATCAACAGAAGAGTTAAACAGAAACCCAATGTATATTCCAAACCAAGAAGTCTCCAATTGATCCAAAAACACAGCAACTTTTTTATCTAAAAGCATTCGCAGATTCCACCAATCCATGCGTTCAGATTTCTTCTTGTGTTTGTAGAGTATTCCAGAGCCAATAGATTCATTGATTTGGAACACCAATTGGTGGAACTCAGAAACCAAACTGGCATCTTTGTTGGGCAACACGTGCGAAAATACCGTTCTGTAGTTACCGCCCATACTATTGTGGCTTGTCACCAACAAAACGTCCATAGTATTGCCACGTATACCCAATGGTAGAATGTGGGTGGAGACTATGTTGATGTCAGATGGCAACGCAGCTGTTGTTTCCAACATGGAAGTGTAGCCATTCAGCGTACTCGAAGTGTATTGGAGGCAGATTCGATTGTGTAGGCTGTACTCTTGGTTAAACAGTTTATCAGAGATCAGGATGTGGTTGTGACTTTCCATAATAGCTAGTTTGGAGGAATAGTTGGTACCATGTTCTATTCTATCTGTTATATACTTGTCGCTACACTTGTAAATGCCAAAGTATTTTAATAGAATCAGCAAATATCCGTTTAGTTTTGAAAGATACGTCATGTCGTTTACACCAAAACAACGGGTATTATTTGCAAAACATAATTTCTCGACCAAGTTACTTAGCCATTTAATGTTGTTTATGAATGAACCGAATTTGGCTTCGTTTTTTGATACCAGCATTGCAGCCAATTTGTGGTTTCTATAGTCCAAATATTTAGTAACCTCGTCACTTTTATTGCCTGTATAGGCTGACACAAGCAGTGTTTTCAAACCAGTTAGTCCGTGCTCCATCTCGCCAAACACTTTGTTGGTTATTAGTCTAATCATTTCAACAATATGCTCAGATTCAAACCCTTCACTTTCACTTTCACCCTCACCTTCACCCCGACCATGTCCATTGATCACAAGGTCTAAAACTTTTTTGAGACTTTGACTAATTTCTCCGCTTTTACTTTTATCTTTGACAGGGAATAGTTCAACTCTTTCATCTTGGATTGAAAACAGATCAGTCATCAACTTTAGATATTCCTCGACAGAATCCAAATAGTTACTCGTTTTATTGGATAAATCTTGGCAGTTGTGTTTTATATACCTCAACGATTTCGCCATACAGCCTATACACCCAAGTATTTCATTATGGAAAGCAACTGGGTTATTTGACGCTTCAAGTTGTAAAAGTAAGCTTAACAACCTAACACTTTTTACCACGTCAAACACTGCACCGTCAGTCGGAGGCGTGCTGAAAATATGTGTTAAATACTCAACTGTAGCATTTATAGTTTGTGTATTGCTGCAGTCATTCGTTTCGATGGTGGAATACAATAAGGTTGATTCTAGTATCATGTATTTATCGGATATTCCATTAGCAAACGTCATGTACTTTTCGGCAAAATAACTGGATTCGTTAAAACTACCCACAAAGGAATACATTGCGATTAGCGACTTTAAGATTTCAACAGTGTCGGTTACTAAGGTCCAGTAACCAAATGGTGGCAACTCGAATGAGTTTTCCTCTGTTTTCCCCACTTTATTGCTGTCACTCTTGAACTCAAAGACATTATCGCTTTCCTCAACTGCTTTCCCAGTACCAAAACAACCTGTTGTTGTTTTTGTTGTCTTGTTTTTCTGTGAATATTTTTTTATCAAAGTAAAAGAAAAGTTTATTCCCAACAAAGCAGCAAGAATACCTCTGAACACTGCATAGTCATCCGTCTTTATCCTACCACTCATCAATATTTTGCAGTACCATCTGATCATATATATAAACAAAGTAGGTTGGCTGATAATGGTCAAACTATTCCCTTCCAAATTTTTAACCAGATTTTGAATACTTTGTAGTGCAGTATGGTCGCTGTGTAGCAATGCCTTTGCCACAAATGTAGAAAATAATACTTTAATCTTGTTTATACCTCTTGCTTGTATATTATTATTATTATTATTATTATCATTATTATTATTCGCATTAATAATTTGATCATAGTTAAAGCTTTGCTCGTCTTGTAACAAAACCATCAATAGTTCATCCGCTTTTTCATATTCAAATATACTTATATAATTGAGTAACAATTCAGAACATTCAAGACTAATCATCTCACTAACCATACCGCTGTACTTTTTATGCTGTTTGAAAATGCGCTCACAGTGTTTCAAGATTCCCAATAGTTGCAATTGAACTTTTGTTTGCAAAAAATTCTGACCAGTTAATCCCAAATAATCCTTCACTATACTCAATTCACCCACCAACTTGAACATCAAGTAATAATAATGATAATAATAATAATAATCATGACCATGATCATCATTCTCATTGACATTGACATTGACATTGACACTGACATTACACATTGAATTGCCTTTATACAGACAAATTGCATCTATATCTTTCAACCCAAAATCAAATTCTATGTCACGTGTTGTATTTCCACTATCCATACCACAACTGTTTGGAGATAACCCAAGCAGTTCATAAATCTTACAACAACTTTTCAAATAGTATTGTGGAAATGTGCTGTTGCAATTCATAAAAGTACTTGTTCTGTTTAAACTCTGGTGTAATTTTTGGATTGTATCAACACCACATTGCTTCTTTTCATCTCCAATACTCAAACAACATTTCGCAAATGATAGGTTGAAATTTATCAGAGTCATTTGGTGGCTATGATTATTATTGGAAAAATCTACCTGATTCATAATTTGTGGTATTTGATATCTTTGGACTATTCCTTCCAACATATAATATTTCAACCATGTCGTCGAGTTGTTTTCAATTGAATCAATGTAATTTATCTGAATTTCATCAACCAAACACTTGACTTTATCAACATTAATGTTGTTATTGTTATTGTTATTGTTATTGTTGTTGTTGTTGTTGTAGCCATCAAAGTTTATCCAGTTTGAAAGTACAAGTTCCTTTTCTATTTTATTCTTCAGGTATAAATTGTACAAGTTTCCATTTTCAATATTTCCAAACTCTTCAGACTTGATAATTCCGTTAATCGCCCGAATACTCTTTTTAAAAATCCTGTGTATCTGCTCATATGTAAAGCTTTCCACATTAACAAACGATTCCAATCGATGTATATTAAGCACATTAACTAGCTTCCCTTCACTCTTACTCTTTTCTTTAAACACTTGTCCAAATAGTTCTGCTTCTAATGCTTTCCCACACCCCTCAATCGCACTCTCGTATTTTCTCAAATCAAAACCTATACCAGCATACAAAAGCCATTTATTACTCAGTTCCACACATTCAGTCGATACTATCTGCTGCCCTGTCATTGAATTGGCCTCGTTCCTGCTTGGATCATTCATGTATTTCGTGAATGCATTAATGCTACTCTCGCAGAATTTCTGGCTTTCGTAAAGTCGTTTAGCCTTATACAACAATACTGTAAGTCTATGATATATTGCACTAATCGTTTTCAACCTTTTTTTACTTTCCTTTTCCTTTTCCTTTTCATTTCCATTTCCATTTCCATTTAATTCTATTAGCTGTGTTGCTTTATTTAATCCAGTGTCGATAATGTCAAGGTAGTCAAAGACCGCATTGTTGCTCTCGCCAAATTTCATAATCACCAGCGCCTGTAACTCATACAGCGACTCTAGTTGGTCGTTTACAATTTTCTTTTGGACGCTATTTCCAACAACTATATGTTCAAACTGCTCAACCAGCTTTATATTTGCCACCACAAACGTATAAAAACTGGTTAGTAGTTTCTTGCCTCTTTTTGCACCAACAATCCCGTCTGTATTCGATTTTCTTGTTGCTGTTATATACAAAGAATGTACAATCAACTCAATTGCTGATAAAAACACCTGAACCTCTGCCTCCTTAATCTGTGCCCCAATAGACTTCCTCACCTTATAAACCAACTGTCCTATTTGCTCAAGCTCATCCTCACTAATCACTCCTTTCCCACTATTATATTCTTCCAACATGATGTTACTTTGATACATTTTCCCCACTATCCCCCCTATTGTTATCACCTTTTTCCCTCCCGTCTCAGAATCATTACTAGCCAAGCTACTAGCCATTCTTTTAGACGTTGCAAATCCTATTCCGCTCTTGCCCTCTATTCTTAAAACTCTTCGTATCAACCTCGTGTTTTCTGTTAGTGGTGTTTTATACTTTGTATTAATCGCAATATCCACAAAGACGGAATAGTATTCGGATAACACCCGCTCTAATCGTTCCTTGTCCGCCGTGGACAATTGTTGATCAACTTGATAATCTTGTAATATACTACTCATCGTTTTTATCATCTTGACGTTTTCGGTTCTATCCATTACAAATATTACTTTTTTAACCCCAATTATACACAACTTTAGTCCCTCAATTCCCTTTACTTTCATTCCTAGACTCACTATATTCCCTCCATACACATATACCATCTTTTGAGATATTTGCTTGTCAAGTATCACCAACCTGTCCAATAACTTTTCCATCTCCAAGTGTTTTTCATGTTTGATAATGTCCGTAGTCATTTGTGCCATGTCGATGTTGTGGTGTATTTGATATTTTTGTTTAATTATCTTGTATGACACACATAGTGCAATGTAGCTCTTGTCGCCTTCGTCTATATCCTCACATCTTGAAATTACAAATTCTGGTTCCTCAATTGCGTGCATAGTATTGATACCTCCTTGTCCTCTCTTTGCATTGTGTTTTTTGGCACTTTCTGGTGTGATAATTATTTTATCCATCCCATTCGTGACCTGCATTAATGATAGCCTTTTCTGATGCCTGCTTATTTTATCTGGTGTCTTCTCGGTACTTCTCATTACCTGATTCACCACCTTTGCCTTGTATTTCTGTTCTCCATATTCAACTAACAGGTTTTTTAACACTTCAAACATTACTCCGAGCTTTGCATCCTATTTACAATAACCAATTCCACCCCACACCCCATCCCCTCTTTTGTTGTTATTCTGATTCATGGTTTGCTGGCATTTACGCTTTGATAATCTTGCCTTGTATATTTTTTTTCTTTGCAAGATTTATAATCAAATAAAAGTATGAAAAACAAGATTTACTATTCTAAAGAAAATTACCTTGTAAACTTCCATAACTCGTTTTACTATGCTTACGGCCAACTTTTCAAGTACAAGTTCCTTCAAATTGAGCATATTCTTATGTCTATACACCACCAGAAAGCATGCTTGAAGTATTTTGATGTAGTTCTCAAGCGCTTTGATATTTTCTGAATTCTGCTCTCTTGCATCTATATATTCATTTCACTTATGTTTTGATTTGTTTTGTTTATTCAGCTTTCTACAAAAATGCAGCCATTTTCAAAGGTATATTAAAGATAGGAATGCTCCTAACAAAAATTCCGGGTAATCAAAGGAAGCACCCTTTTGTTCGTTATTGAAAAATAATTGTAAAATATATGTATTGTGTGCTTACGAAAATCCTTAAGCGTCATTTGATTTTGAACCAAGATTTGGAATGCCAAGTCATACAGCGCACAATTCTGTCCTTCTTCTACAAGTTCCAGTGTGTATTCGGTTTTTAACTGTTTATCTACATTGTTGTTGTTGTATTTTTAGTTTTCATAATGTACAATATACAATAAACATACTTGAATACATCAAATGTTATCAAACAATCAATTTTTTTTTTGACTTTTTACCTTCGTTTCGAATTTCAATCCCCAAAAATCCCAACAGTTCCTCAACAACACTATCCGAACATAAATTCGGCTTTATTTTTTCCAGTATCGGACTATATTTTACCATTTTATTCCTTATATTTTACAAGTCTTGTACATGTGCTGGATAAGTTTACGATTTTACAATATAAATTATGTTTTGTTTTTATCTGTTTTGTTTTTATTTGTTTTTATTTGGATATAGAGTACAAGCTAACAATTCATTAATATTTAATATATATTATTCAAAACATTATTAAAATTATACTTTTGCAAACACACTTGCTGTTTGTGTGTGTGTATTTTTATTTAAACACTGGGAAATAAAGTCAGTAAACGTTTTTCATGTTTTCTATGTTGATTGTATAGTAAAAAAAATAAACTGTTGGCCAGAATTGTATTTGAGCCCTTTTGATCGTCAAAATCTGTGTAGTAATTGGCCGTGATTATTTGTTTACAATATAACCAACACTTTTTTTTTATTTTACTTTTTTTTATTTTACTTTTTTTTTATAGAAATTGCAAACTATAATATCGTTATTTTATTTTTTGTTGAGAAAGACTGGGTTTGCTAGACCCAAGTACTGATTTATGTATAGGTTTGATGAATCTCTGATAAACTTAAAAGTAGCCAACAACCACTACCCCCCCCTCCCAAAAATGTAGTTTAATAAAATGACAATGCTAATTTATTCCTACACTTGTCATTGAAACTCACACCCTCACATTTGTTGCCCCCCTCCCTAATCTGCGATTCTATGAGGTAGTGCATACAAGTAAATAGCCGTGTATCAGTATCAGTATCAGTATCAGTATCAGTATCAGTATCAGTATCAATTGGATCATGTTTACGCATGATAGACGGAAATTTTGCTAGCTAACACCCTTTGAACTGCATACAACCTTCCATGATTTTATGATCCCCTGTTGCCATTTGCAAGCCTTTTCATAACCCATATACTAATAAAAATAAAAATATTAGTGTATTTTGTTATTTTACTTTTCAATAAAAGAGCCAAGAAAGTTTGGTGATAACGATATTATAAATTTTCGGTGTACTCAATGATGCTTGAATGTAAAGTCAAACAATCTGGAAGGCGGGGGAGGGGGGTTTTCTTGGCCTGAGAATTTGTAGTAAACAATACTAAAATATTTGATCAGAGGTCATTTCTGGTAGCCAATTCAAAAAAAGGGAAACTCCCCCCCCCCCCAACCAGTCCTTTAAAGCCCTCACTGTTTGACCTCCGGTACCAGAAAACAGTACGGAATAAAATGTTAATGTAAACCACACTCATATCTGAGTTGTAATAAATAAATGATGTTGTAAAACGAGACAATTATCATTGACAATCACCGCGAAATTATTGACAAGAAGCCATATTTGAGGATGTTTAATGTTATTCACAAGTCATTTTGAAGAGCAAAGTTGAAAATCTGTGTCCACTTTCTTCTCTACCCCATCCCACTCACTTTAAAAACTCATCTATCTCCAAAAAAAAAAGATTAATGCAAAAGTATGAATACTATTATACTAGAGAATATACCCATATCTCACTACTCCCTCTCTCCCTCCCCCCACTTTTATGAATTATTTTGCTTGGTATGGTCTGAGTTTTAGTTATTCAGATTCTTGGGTTATGTGAACTATATATCTAAGTCCATAGCCCCAGGTTGTTATTTTTATTAGAAAAAATTGGTTTCCGGTTTACCAATATGTCCTAAACATAAACAGTTTATTGATGTCTTTTTTTTTTTTCTCTTTCCTCTTTGATATAAATCGCTTCAAGATAAAAATACTGATAATTTAAACAGCGCAAGGATATTTCAATAAATAAATAAAAATGCTGTTTATTAATCAAGGACAATTTGGTATTGAGAATATTAACAGCTCTTTGCAAATGTGACAGTCCTTTTTCTTTTTTCTTTTTTCCCATCTTTTCATTTTTATTTATTGATTCTTTCAAAGAAAGAAAAAGGTTTTAAACATGAATACTTTATGTAAAAAAATTGATCGCAAAAGCTATTCATATGACTTTATCATATATTAACACCAGCAAAGTACTGCGTCTATTTAGCCAACCACCTTCTCTCTCACAATCACAATGACAATGACAATCACAACCACAACCACCACAAAGAGAAAAAAAAGAGGTCATATCGTGGTATCATTTTATTAGTAGATATCATTATCTTGTATGTTTTTCGAATTTTTGGTCCAGAACTTTATACTTTTTCTTTGTCCAAACACGAAAAATGTAGCTGGATTAAATAAAAGATGAAACTAATAGCTATCACTCTTTTATGCTTTTTTTTTGATTTTTTTTTTCCGGTTTGTGTCACTGGATGCGGAATATATTCAAAGGTAAGTATCACTTGATTCTACATAACAAGTACCACACTCAAAACATTATTGTTAATTTCTTCAGAGATACAATTTGATGGAGTAGGTTTTGCACGGCATTATCCCATCTGTTTTGCTATTTTCCATAGATTTACAAAATATTAGTCGTCATTTTTAAAGTTCTAAAAACGTATATTTGACAATAATATTAATATGCACATGGATATTTTGGGTATTTTGTAAACTTGAAACATTTAAAAATTCAAGGCTGAATAAAACAAGATAATTAATATGAGTTGAATAATATGATTTTTTCTTTCTCTCTCTCTCTCTCTCTCTCCCCCACCCCATCCAACAAGATCACTAAGCACTTTTCCCAAAACGTTTTGGTTTTATTTCCTTTTATTTATTTACTTCTTTTCTTTGCCAGATCACGCAACGAATTGGTGTGAGCATAGTTAATCACAGAACAAAACAAAACAAAACAAAACAAAGCAAAGCAAGTCATAACTTTATGACAGAAAGAGTTTAATAACAGGGCTATTTTTATTGCACGCAGTTTATTGCCGAATATGGTTTTTGGGAACCATATTAAGGCGCATTTAAATAATATCGATCATTAAATTGTAATAATTAAATAAATGCTCAACATTACAATGTCGGGGTGGGATAGTTTACAACATTAAAAATGTATGCCATGAAAAATCGAGCTGTAATAAACTAGTTTTGTGGTTACCGGGAAGAAACAGAATGTGCTTGATCTTGAGAGCCATCCCACTACACTTCGAATGACCTCTTCAGTGAAAAAAGTATAAAAAATTAAAGGGTGAATATTAAAATGCCACGACTCTGATACTATTTATAACATGTACATTTTTGAAGTCCATTGTGGAGTTTTTGGTCTAGCCAAAAATAAAACAAAAAGAGGCCATAATGGTAAATTATGGGCGAAAATGGTGATCTAGAATTGCAAGGACCCTTGAAAAGCGTACTGATAAAAGCCTGTGTATAAAGCACATGCGTACGCGTGTGTATAAAATTAGATATATATATTGGTGAATCATGCCATACATGTAATACAATGGGTGGTATATACCCACACGAAATGTGATGAGTAATCAGAGTCACTCTAGATGCCAATGCAGACGTATGGCTCAGTCTGATATTATCATTCTTTTTTTATATTATCGTTGCATTTATTTCACCCACAATCAAAGAAGAAAAATGTGAGGAAGTAGGGGGAGGAGAAAAAAAAAACATGGAATGTATAGCTTGAAATAAGTAATTTGACATCATTCAGACACCAAATTCAAAAAGCAGTATGCTTATGTATTAAGCAGAGATGAGTGAGAGGGAGAGAGAGGGAGGGGAGGGAGGGGAGGGAGAGGGATAGCTAGAAGTTAATAACTAAAACAAGGGGGTGTGAATTACGGACATTATAAAGTAGCTGTATCCATTCAATGGAGCATCAATGTGTATGCGGTGCGGAAAATGGGTAATAATAAATTGATGGCATTGTCATATTAAGAATAAAGCGCATAATTAATAGCCTAAAAAGGAAATCAAGTACTAAAGATAAGGTTTTTCCAGCTTTTTTTTTATTTCCAGAAAATCAACAAACATTTTACTAAATGGGGACGGATATTGAATTTTATTGATTTTAATATTCTCCATTCTTAGCGTAAATCAGCTAAAAAAGCAGTGCTTTCAACAACAAAAAGAAAAGACAAAAAGAACGTAATATAAATAGACGTGAAATAGTAGTTTTTTTTTGTCAAAAGCTAACCACGTTACTTGCTTAAAAGTACATTAAATCAAGAAAGCTGGTGTTAATTTATAAACATCAAGTTGGAATTATTGCGCAAGTATTGTTGATATTTTAAATAATTTGGGTTCTTTGGCGTATAATAACATTGATTAAAGAAAAATCAATACAAAAAACAGTATAAAAAAAGAAAAGAAAAGCCAAAGATAAAGATAACAATAGGACAAAACAAGCAGAGTAGTAATGCATTATATACGTTACTCTAAAAACAGATATTTTTAGTTTAGTGATAAAAATATGATTAGTTTTCAACTAGATTAGGGGGTATATAAAAAAGTAAAGTGACATAACCCAAAATTTATCATATTATTTGAATTAGTAGGTTTGAGTAGTAAAACAAGAATATCCCTTTTTGAGGACAAGGCAACATTTAATCGGGGGGGAGGGTTGTGATTTAATTATATAAGAGCTAGTTGATATCACTTATTTTATTTTTCCCAATCGTATGGGGGTTTTTTTTATATTAAAAATATATATGAGGGAAAAATAATTCTAAAAATACAAGTAACAAAGTTCTATTAATAGAAGAAAAGCGTTATTATATACCCAATAAATAAAATATACTAGTCAGAGGCATTTAAGCAACATACAACGGTAGTATCGACATGACAAATGTTTAATACATAAGGTCGCAAGGAACCCACAGCTGTTAAACAACATAAATTGATAAAAAAAAAAGTATCAGAAATAAAAAGTAGATATATCACGTAGGAGTCACATGATAGAGTAGAAAAGAGTTAAGATGGATACTGAGGATAGAATCGAGAACCAGAACCAGAACCAAAACCAGAACCATGAGTTTTCTATGCCTGGTACAAGAAATAAACGATATGCAGATACAATGAGAACCTCGATCTTTAGAAAAAAGAATCTGAAGCGAGTATTGGTGAGGGAAGCAGCAACCAATACACCAACACATAATACACATACACTATACATTGGTAGTAATCCTGACAAAATACAGGATGACGACAGACCAATAGAATCAAAGGATCAGGCTCCTGAGAAAGATATCATTAGGAGTGAAGAAAGCAAGGAGAAAAAGCAAACAAAGGATATTGATAGAATAGAGGAAACAATGGTTATCAAGTCGAACCAAAATGGTCCACAACAAGATGAGCATTATAGCAAAAAGACGGAATTGGATGGCATAGATACTGAAAAAAAGTTTGTCAAGAACGTCGATTCTGGTATTGATATGGGAATAAAACTGGTCGAAAACAAAACTACACAGTTTGATGTCAATGAAAACGTGCTAGAGAATGTTTCTAAAAATGAAGAGCAAAAAAGTGCAAAGTCACAAACCATAAATGATAAAAATATTGAAAAAAATAGTATCGACAATGTAGATCCCGATAGAAACAGTACATATTGTACATATACAGAGATTAGTGATGTAAAGCAAGATAGAACGGAAAAGGATGAGCTGGGGTCTACTTTTGAGGTTTGCACGTCTTCTATAGTAAAAATGATAAGGAAGAAAAAGAAAGCAAAACGGAAGGAGTATCTTGGAGAAATAATAAAGGGGTTTGAAGCTTTGCCATTCCATAACACAAGACTGAATGCTAAAGAAACAAAAATCAAAGTGTTTGAAGGTAAATCAAAGGAAACGCTACATAACAGTGGAAAAGGTGAAAAACCAGGATCAGTTGCAGAGATGGGAGAGATAATTGATATGCCAAAAGGATCACTTCTTTCCGAAATGTTTGCTCAAGATAATAAAAGATTGTCCGAGAATAGGTGTCATAAAACAAAGATTCAATGTGTGGATTCGGGCATTCGATTGCATGATATTAAAGAAGTAGAACAAGCGGAACGTTGCATTGAATATTCATCGAATAGCTACATTTATTTGAAAAAGTATCTTGCAGCGCTTCGTGAAAAAATCAAAAACAAGGAACAAGATCATTTGGAGCGGCGTAGAACCAAAATTGAAAAACTTAATTCAGATTGCGAAGGCCAAAAATGTAGATACACAGTTAGCCAAGAAGAAAAAGACAGAATCATAAAGCTTTTTTGCGAGGAACTTGAAGAAGAAACCCTTAAGAACCTGCAAACCATGAAGAATAAAAGAAAATCAAGATACAAAAATATTGGCAAAACCAAAGCTTATAGGCAGACAGAGCAGTATCGAAAAGTCGATCTTTTGTTTCTTATCCAAAAGTTTTTTCGCAAAAACGAATTCAGTGCCATTTTCAACTTGATAAGCCAGGTAGACTTTTTTGCACAAAAAGAAGCAAAAGAAAAGACGCAAAAATACGCCAGAACTCTGTTTATGAAAACGGAAAAGGGAGTCAAATGCACTCAAAATGAAAGTAACAAGTCTTGCCTGGTATGCAAACCACGTTTCCACGATTACTTGACAATCAATGGTCGTCTACAGCAAGAGATTATAGAAAATACTACTTTGGCCAGTAGGGAACGAATTGAATACTATGGAACAGAGTATACAAACAACTCTGTGTATACTTACAACAGAGAAACTGGCATGGTTAAAAAGATTTTTGATGTCAATCTATCTGACCAGCTATGCGAGCTAAAAAGGTACATTAAGCTGAAAAATGTAAATCCTAATGAATACAAAAACCTCGACCACCAACTATCTCTTGCTCTAATGATCATTTTTTTGAATCGGCTAGAGTCCACTCCTGAAGAAATCCTGCAACGTTTTTTGTACTATTAACCATTTCTGTATTAACTGTTTTTAATTTTTGCACCACTTATATCCCTAAATTTGTACATTTACCCTATTCCCGTCTGTTAAATATGTTTATATTTTAATTTAATTTAATTTAATTTAATCTAATTTAATCTAATTTATTTTATTTTAGTTGCCCTGTACTAACCAATAATCGTTAATTTAAATGAATCAATTTCTTTGCTCAGTTGAAGATATGGTAAAGAACAAACTGAATCTTGAGAAATGGCAATGAAAAATGTTCAGGATCTTTGATAAGATTTTGCATTCAAGTCAAACATATAGGGTATTTCGAGTTTTCAATCTTCAAAGTCATACTGCGTATAAAAATCAATACAAAATTCAGCAATTCCAGTTTCGAATAAGAGTGCGAAATGTTCACAACATACCAACAAGGAATTCGAGATCGAAAAATATCTTTGAAACCACCAAATTACCGACTGCGCGAACAAATATATTGATACAGAGTCTGTACGGGTTTTATGCTGAACATGGTTACTTTGATTTGTATCAAAAACCTAAAGTAGCTAAAAGTCGTTCAGCTGGGTCAAACAAACCACAGCAGCAAAATATTGCAGTGGGGACATACAGAAACCCGCTTCTACAGATACTCAGGGATAATGTACAACTAAATTTGCATTTTGTGGAGTATTTATCAAATAAAACTCTTGCTAAAGAAGAGGACGACGGCAACCTGATCCAACCAGGGATCAGCACGAATGAATTTATGGTGGTTTTGATTGAAGAATACCTGAGAATACTTGGTGCTTTTGGTCAGCTGGAGTATTTAGTTAATCAGAAATGTTGGATTGAGGGTTTGAAAACTCTGATCCATAATACTCGTCAGAACACTCGGCTTTATTTATACTTTTTCGAGTGTCTCAAAACAAATAAAATTATGATGAGTGATATGACCTCGGTTTTAATGCTTGTTCAAGATTATGAAAAATCTAAGGGCATGAGTTTAGAACAGAAACATAGTAAAGATCATACCAATATATCATCAAACCACACTAGTGATTATACACTGGATAAAGGATTCCAATTGTGCAAACATTTAATTACCACAACTATTCTGTACAACGAATATTACTTGAATGTCTCGATCTCTTTATACTCTCGTATTTCTGGAAAAATGTATACAAACTTACTAAAATCCATCTGCGAAGATGCAGTTGTCTTTAAAATATTCGAGTATTTTCAAAACATACTCTCCAGTTTTCCAGAAAACAAGTTGATACGCTACGAGGTACTAAACATTGTATCGCAAATCCTTGTGGGTATGATGGCTGCAAATACTGATAGGGATATATTATTAAAAAGTTATGAATGCTGGAAACATGCAATTGATGAACATTTGGGCGAGCCAATGTTGAGTATCATAGACGAGTTTGACAGTCAAGTAAATCAAAATTTTAAAAGACGGGATTCTACAAATACAAAATTAAACCTTTATAGATCAACACCACTTTTGAGTCAAGGTATTCTGGATAAAGCTTCAAAAAACAGTAAAAAGAATAAACCTCAAAGCTTTTTCATAAAAACCCTGAAAATTCAGACCTTCTACTTTACAACCAACCGAAAAGGAAGATTAGTGTATAACATTGGTGATCGTACAAGTAAACTTACAGCAATGGTTACTACAATGCTGGAAAAATCGAATAACTGGGTGTTGGTGGCAAAATATGTGTTTGAAATAAGAAAAAAGGCATCCATACTCACTATTAACCACAAAAGGACGTTTGGGGAGCCGAAAAGTACGAGGAACTGTTTGGCCGTACTAGCCAGTCACTTAACTACCAAACACAAAAGTGATTACTTTGAGCAAATGAAAGGGTTTATCAACGGGTTTGAACCCACAATTCTACAACACACCGACAAAAACGCCATTGCGAATGTTTTATCTGGAGATTTCCAATTCGAGATTTATCAGGAGATGCTACCACGTTTGTTATTTTGCATGCATATATGTGATGAAATACAAGACAGAAACATTCTAAACAATATGTATGCTCAACTGATCAGGTACTTTTTTGAAGGTAAAAACGAACTGCTCATCCTCTTTACGGCAAACAAAATGGTCCAGAATGTCACCCATTATCTAATAAGCTTAAGGCTACTAAAATCGACAACAGCACTTAATTACAATCAAACCCTATATTTTACTTTACACGTGCTCAGTACATTAAACAACGACAAATTTAAACCAGCACTCAAGAATAAACCAGGATATGTCGAAATGTTTTTACGTACAACAAAGTTGCTATCACTAAACCACAACCTGCCATACTTGCTCAACGAGTGTCTTCAAGAGGAGAAGGCCGATTTTCCCGTTATTCCGAATATCGCTAAACACTATCTATTGTTTCTATTTGTATCCACAAATATGCCCAGAGAGTATGGACTATACACTTCTCTTCAGATGCTAAAGTCGATGTATCTTCTAGAATCCTCGCCCTCTGAACCCAGTTCTTCGACTCCATCACCAAGACTGTTGGAGGGTGCGACTTCATTTGATTTGGTTAGGCCCTTCATATCAATTTTGGACTTTTTCAACCGAATAAAAAGACTCGATCTCCTCGTATTTTTGTATAAACGGGTTATCTGGTACTATCTGGAGCACCAAATCCAACCTCCAAGCAGTCTGTTTAACTCATTTTCCGCGATACTCCTAGACTGTTGCAAATTCAATCCCAAGATCTCGAGTTACCAGATAAACGCTGTGTTTATGTATGTTTATTGGTTTTACCACCACATTTACTATCTTTCATTGAATACATTCCCTGCTTTACAAAAGGATCGTCAGCTTAGAGGTAAATACCCAATCACTGGTGCCAACAAGTTTCAGCCAGATGAAGAAACATTTGCGCTTGATAAAAATATTCATAAATCGTACTTGGAAGCGCTAATTTCTAGAGGACTTTATTTTACAGCAGTTCATGAAGCATTATTTAACATGCCCAGAAACCTTGGGTATACTTTTGCTTTTGAGAACTATGTGGTGATTGTTAATGGGCTAAGGAGGATTAAAAATAAAACCAGCAAGCAAAGCCTGTTGTTGGAAAACTTTGTCATGTACTGTGAAAAGAAGTACAACTTTAGAATCTGATTTTTTACTTATTTTTTATTTTTTAAATGAAGAAGGAGAGGGGGGGGGGTGGAGGCAGGTAAAGCCTTTTATAGCTTTTAGATTTGTTTTAGATGGTATTTATTGGTTTATTTTGTATATATTATTATAACTATTATTATTATTATTCTTATTCTTATACCTTGTATTATCACGAGGTATATCAATAATTCCATTATGGGGACTTTCAACTAAAGTGCAATTTTTAAAGGAAAAGTAGGTATTACTTGGGCGATCAAGTGCACTAAAACAACAGAATAGTGTGTATTCGCTCCATATCCAACCTCGCTCACTTGTACAAATAAAGGTGAAATGTGGTATATTCGCGTCTTTTTTTTTTTTGCAAAATTTGGTTTATATCTAATAAAAATCAGCCTTGGCAAAAAGGGAACTAGGGTATATTTTTAGTCATAACAACACGAAAATAATATTAGAGTGTATTATGCCATCAGCAAAAAGCTAAGCTCTGCTAGAAATGACTGGAGTGCGATATATTGTGCTATGAACTACTTACTCTTTTGAGGAAAAATGAGAGGAAAAACAAAATTGAAAAGGGATTGGAGGGTTATTCCTGACAAATCATCTGATCAGAAACTCTACAAACTCAATAACATGACACTTGAGCCATTAACATTTAGAGTCATAAATTTTTGCTAGCTTTTTTATTTTATTCCATGAACTCTGTTTATCGCTCTAAAGTGTTGCTAAATTAATTAAAGGGATTTTTATTTGCCAGTAGGTTTATTACTCTACAACTAATTAACATTTACGCACTTTTTATTCCTTAGTTAGAAATATCTTTAATACTATTTAATAAATTGAACTAAAATTCACTAACACACAAAAATAAAACTAGAATAAATACCAAAAAAAACAAATAAAAAAGACAGTACAGAAAATGTGGTTATTTGGTAAAAGAGATACTAAAGTGTCACCCAAGGATGCAATAATATCCCTGCGAAGCAATCTGGAGCTACTAAACAAAAAAGAAGAGCATTTAAATCGAAAAATAGAAGACGAACTTAGAATTGCCAAGGCAAATGCGACAAAAAACAAATCAGGTAAATTTAATACTACTTTTCCTATCTTTTATCACTAATGACAGGAATGGAGCAGGATGTTTAGTAGACTAAAAAGAATGAGAAAAACTGTACTAATACGATTCATGTAAATTGATAGCATCGCTGGCGGCACTGAAAAAGAAGAAAATGTTGACAGAGCAGCTAGAAAAAATCCAGGGAAGTATCATGACGCTGGAAACGCAGATAATATCGATAGAAGGGGCAAATATCAACCTGCAGACAATGAAGGCAATGAAGCAAGGAGCTACTGCGATGAAACATATTCACAAAGAAATGTAAGTTTCCTTACCTTCCCTTTTTTTTCTTCCAGAATTAAAGAATGCGAATGGCGTTTTTTTCTTTTTCGTATGGTGTTACAGTGCTGGCCGATGAAAACATGCATAACCAATTTGCTAAAACAATTTTACTTTCTTAAAAAATATTAGGGATGTTGACAAGGTCGATCAAACAATGGACGAAATCAGAGAGCAAATGGACATGGCCAACGAAGTTTCGGCAGCAATTGCACAACCTGAAATGCTCGGAGTTGGTGCGGCAGATGTAAGTCGATCGAAATGTTTTTATTTCTTTTTCATTGTCATGTTGAGGACAAGTGATAATATTAGCTGATATAACCAATACCAATATTAAAATACAATAAAAAAATTAGTCCGAACTGCTTGAAGAACTTGAACAGCTCGAGCAAGAACAACTTGATAAACAGCTTTTGGGTGCAGGAAAGGCGCCTACTACGAGAATAAAGGCTCCACCAAAAGGTATGGAAAATATATTACTTTGTAGTTTTTGAGAATTAGGAAAATTGTGACTAACTATTGGAATGAAATAAAAAATAGAGGAAGAGCTCGACGAAGAAGAGGCAGAGCTTGCAGAGCTACGAGAGAGTATGGGTGTTATGAACTGAAGAGTTTCAATATTTTTTCTTTTTTTTTATACAGATTCTATTGTTACTACTACGAATGAAGTATGGTTGTTATGTTGTTACGACAAACCAGATTTGTTTATTATTGTTTTACCTAACCTCATTTTGTATTGTGTTTTCTTTCTTTTTTTCACAAAAAAAGGAGTTTTTGTTTTTTAGCTTTTTTTTTCAAAGGGGTAGAGTTGGTAGAGAGTTTGGTCATTAACATTTAAGATTGTTATTAAATATATAAGTCTACAAATTCCAAGTGAATAAAAATATGGCAGGAACGAATCAATATAAAAAAGAAAAGAATGTGGGAGGATGGAGGGGGATAGGTAAAATTAGAACTTTCTATAAATCAAAGAATGGGTTAAATTAAGCAGTGCCTGTCTTGAAGGCGAAGGAGGCAGCAAACAGAGCGAAGCCATGGCTTTTTCTGCATAAAGATGGACAAGAGTGCGTGTCTTTGCCAGGGCTTGGCCGCTGTGAACCAGGTCCCAAGCAATCTTACAGTCATCAGGCTCTTTGAATCGTCGAGCAATCAGGGGACCGAGAACACCTGGGTTTTCTTGCCAAGCATACAGCACTGGGGCTGTGGCAATTCCCAACTTCATATCAGCTCCTTGGACAGGTTTTCCAGCCACCATTTTGCTTGTGGTAGTGAAATCGAGCAAATCATCAACAAGCTATATTTATTATTATCAATGTTAGTTTTAGCACTATACCCTCCCCCCCAGATTTTTTTTGTCTTTTTGGAGGAGAGAAAGGATTTTTGATTAATTATGATTGCATTTCAACAATACTTACCTGAAACGCTATTCCCAGATTCTTTCCAAAAAGGTAGGCCACTTCTGCGCATTTATCTGAAGTATTTCCCAAAATAGCTGTGGCTCTTGAACTATTAGCAAATAAACTAGCAGTTTTCAAGTAGGTCTTTTGTAGATAGTAGTTGAATACATCCAGTTCTGATTCATTGAATTTCGAAGAACCAGAATTTCCAAGCTGCTTGAATTCACCTTCCACCAAGTCCATAATAACAGTGGCCAATAATTCAACTACTTCTGGGTTACGCAGCCTAGCTAGCGACATTGATGCTCGGGCCAAGAAGAAATCCCCAGCAAGAACCGCCATTTTATTTCCAAAAACTTTGTGTGTGGCAGGCATTCCCCGACGGGTAGCCGCCTGATCTACAATGTCGTCGTGTATCAAACTAGCTGTATGAATAAGCTCGGTTATTTCTGCCAACCGTCGTTGAGGTGGAAGCACTACGAGACCATATCCATTGTTGCTTGTGGGCAAGTACATGCTTTTACCATTGCTCGCTTCTGCCAACGCTGATCTGATCAATTTGTCACGTACTACACTATCGTTGTCTAGAGAATTGTCAAATAAACTCACATCCATAAATCTATAGTCCTCTTGATCCATCGATCGTTGCTGTCCAGCAGCATTTAGTCCACTCGATCCCGCTGCACCACTTGCTGAAATCTCTTGGCGATTTTTAACCATATCGTTGACTGCCTGTGACAGTAATAGTACAACCAATGGCCTGATTTGTTTTCCCGTTGATTGGAAGTAGTATTTTGCTACTTTATTCAATGTTGGGTTTTCACTTTCTAGCAGGCGACTTATATTATCGCTCATGTGTCCCAACTCCTCTTTGACCAGAGCTATGGGGTCTATTCCCTCCATATCCTTCTTTACCAGCTTGATGGCCTTTTTCAACACCTCCTCATAGCTTTCGCTGTTCACTAACTCCAGATTTTGTAATTCAGCTGCAGATGCGCCCTGTAAATCGCTTTCCTTCAAGCCGATTTCGCTCGCGTTAATCGGCTCCTTTATCCATTCCAACATTTTTTCGTAGATTTCTTTATTGGCCTCCATGTTCCCACCAAATAATTGCATGTTTAGTTCAGCTTCATTTATTTTACCTTCAGCAGCCGAGACGCCTGTTATTGCTGGCTCCAATAGTTTTGGCTTTGATTCATCTTTAAAAGGCAGATTTTTAATTTTTATCGTTTCTTCTACAAACTTGGATAGTTTCAAGTTGAATAATGCAAATTTTGCTAGAGGCCTTGTCTTTGTGGGTTGTGGTAGGGTATCTTTTACTCTATATATCGCCTTCTCCACCGATTTCTTCAGAAACGACATTGCTAAAAGTGATTTATCTCTATACCTCTAGGTTCAAGGATATGTGTGTGTGTATCTATCTATCTATGAAGTGGTTGGTGTTCTACCCGCTATATAGTTGCATAAAGGTTGTATAGCCTTTTTTTGACTGTATCTTACCTTTATATTTAATTGATTTATATTGCAAGTAGATTTGTGTTTAAGCTGTTATTTTCTGCATCAGAAAATTTTTTTTCCCTCAAATATCAGGTTTGGCTTGTGTTATAATTAGATTTGGATGAATTTATTTATCAATTGTTTTCTAGCCAATCATTTTTTGAACCTCGTAGTAGCTATCTAAACAATTCTAGGCTAGAGTATTCTTTTATCTTGTTATTTAATATTTGCATTAGTAATAGGGACGAAAACAAATCATCCTGCAAAAAAAGCAGTATATTGATACAATCGTCTAATAAACCCAATATCCGATAATAGACCTTGATGGAGTTTGTCCGTCTTGGTAAGCTAGCAGCTATTAAATTCATTTATGGTTCTTTGATCATTATGTTTAAATATCTTTGTTTTTCTCATCAGATAAGGAGAAAAAAAGGGGAGTCAAAACACGCTTTCACTTGAAACCAGTGTGTTGATTGGATGGTGTGCTTGTACCCACAGCCGTATACCTTTGCGTAGCTAATACTGGTGCTGTGGTGGATTGGCGAATTAGGGATTCAGTCTATTTTGTCCCTCTTGGAATACTATATAAAAAAAGAGGGGACACAGCAAATCATTTTTCAGTACTCATAATAGCAGTTGATAACATAAACTTTAATATCGCAACATTATGATGTACGCTGAATACTGAAGCTAATTCATAGAAGAGTGGGGAAGGAGAAGAGGTGACAGCGATAGTGATATACAAAAAAGTTATTAGCACTAAACTGGGTTGGCAACTTGCTGAAAATAAAAAAGATAGTTTTGTCAAAACAATTTACCAGTGCTGAAAAAATTGAATACAAGAAAAAAAAAGTTTTGTTTTATCGCCTAAGATTCACATTGTTTTTTTATTCGAGGAAGGGGAAGGGGAAGGGGAGGAGGAGAAAGGGATAAGGCTAAAATCTGGCTGAATTTTCTTTTATCTAATTAGTATCAAAAATTTTTATTTGAAGGTCAATAAAAGAAAATAATTAAAAAAGCGAAAGTATTATTATTTTCTTGCATAATTCGAAATAGAAAATTAAAGAGAAAAAATGGCCGGCGGAGGATTTTACACGATTGCAGGAAGGAAAGTTGCCACCCACCAGGTAAGTTGGAAATCAGATAATCTCATCTTTATAATTGATAGCATGAACAATGTTTGAAGGGTTCTTGGAATTATATTGCCTGGGTCTGTTTTTTGTTGAATCACAATTTTATGCCTTGTGACTTAGAGATTGTGTTCACGACAGTCCTTAGGGATCTGATCAAGAAAATTTGATCGTTTCCAATTATCGATTTTAACATACAAATTCAAACATGCCTGATAATAACTACAAGTGTCGTAAACACATCCAGAAATATAGAATTGAAAAATATACTAACTTCTCCTCCCTCACCCTTCTTTTTTGATATGTTTGGATAGTTGGCAATTGGTGGTCTTGTAGGTTACGGATTGTTGATCAAGGCACTCATGCCAAAACAAAAGGATTTGAAGGCCGATCCACCAATCAAGGCAAGCTCTGATGATGAATTCAAATTTATCGAGAAATTCATCAAGGAAGCCGAGGCAGAAGATGCAAAGGCACACCACTAAAAGCAAACAAATCATCCAAAATACAATAGTTTTGTTTTGAAGAACGAGACAACTAACGTATAATTTTGTGTGCTTTCTAGCCTTCCAAAGTATTTTTTTTTTCATTGTTTGATTAAAGTTTGCTTTTGAAGAATCTAATAAAATACATTTATATCGTTTCCCTGAGTATGTTTATGATTATCGTTAATAGTGGCCTACACCACACGTTCATTGGTAGTTGAATTCGGCTTTACAGAGCATCATTCGCATTAGTGGGAATATCGGCAATGGTTGATGGACCATATTGGAAGCAAGCAACGCTGTTTTGATTCAAGTAGGAGGTGGAGGAACCCTGTTTGAAAGTAATAAATAGGATAAATTGTTAAAGATTATTTTTTCAATGCGTGAATCTAAAAATAACCGAACGCTTTACATGGCTGATGGTATGATTTGGTGATATACAAGTGCTTCAAATAATGTTTAGTAGCTATTGATTTTTTATTTTTTACAACAAAGGAAGCTCTGATAAGCCTGCAGTTGTGAAGCATACATATATAATAAATAGGAGAAAGCGAAAAGGATATATCCCGACTTTGGTGTTTCCGATCTACTAGACTGGTATCTCCTAAACACACTCAGCAATCATTCACACTCGTCTACACCAACATCTACACCTCGCTGTGTTGTTGAGGGTGACCCTCGTACTTTTTCATCAATCTCTGAGCTATTGACTCAATTCTCCACCTCTGGCGATCCTGATTACAAGGGGTTAGAGGCTCAGCTAGCCAAATTGGCGTGTCATCTTTTGTGATGATTTTTTATTTTTACTCATTTTGTGTTTCAATCTTTGCATTTTTGAAGATATTAGTAAACAAACCTGCATTTAAGAGCATGGAATTTATTTTGTATTGTATAGAGTTCATTATTGTAAGGCTAGTTTGAATACTGCATGCTGTTAATAATATAGAAAAGTGTCAATCTTACAAAGAAGCACTTCCAGTTTTGGTTTGTAGTGAAATTGGTGCGACATGGCTGTTGTTGGTATCAAGTAATAAGAAAAACAGAGTCCAACCCTAAAATTTAACAATAGCACAGTATGTAGACACTAGTTAAATATTTTGCAATACTATTCCTCAAGAATTCTATAGTTGTGAATAGTAAACTGAAACGTGTATCATCCATCAGCGTATTCTTAGACTCCGCCACCCCTGTCATCACACTAAAATATAAACACCTTTTTATTTTCCACAAATAATAGACCAAAGCTGATTCAGTAGCTTATGCAGTTTGTACATAATATGCAAAAGATACACACTCTACTCTTTGCAGATACCATTTTGGGTTTTTTTATATCAGCTTGGAAAATACAGCGCAATTATTTTTTCATTGGGCAAGCTCATTCTTTCTAGAAAAAAGAAAGTTTTGGAAAGAAAACGTACCTTCTATAAACCAATTTCAACTTTTATCCACCCCAACTTCGTGTTCGTAATATACTCCTACACTTAGATATGGAAGTACATTTAACCAATATTCCTATAATTTTCCTTATACTCTTGACATATAATTATGTTTTGATATATAATCCTTTAGCTTCCCTCCTAATTTAAAAACCAACCTTATATACTTTTTAAACTTAACAATAAGCTATTTATATTGTATATATTAAAACCTCGTGTCCATCTCAACTACAATATCTCAAAAATCTCACAAGTTTTTTATAGTTATAATGAGTAAACAAACGAAAATAACCTTTAATCAACTCACTGAAGAAATTGCGTTCCGAATACTTTCATACTCTGGTGATCCTTGTTTATCAACACTGACCAGGAATTTTTATAATTCTGTGAATAATTCAAAGTTGTTAGACCTCTTGGTTCAGGAGGCTTATAAGAAATACAAAAAAGACCATGAAAAAATGTGTAATGACTACTATGAGTATGATTATTATGGATCGTCCAATATACAAGATCGATATTCCAAAGACCTGAATGAGTATAAAAATTATCTGATCTTTCTCAAAAAATATCCATTAATTGCGAAGCACAAACAAATATCTATAGGCCTACTGTCGTATTTTAACAACATTTCATACTCAGAGTTGTTTGAATTGGCACTGTCACAGAAATGGGATCAAACTGTTGAAAATCTTACCTCATTTTATGTAGTATACGATAAAAATGGCGACAAAATTATATTTGAGAGCACAACCCTGCTTGAGGGATACCAAGTCACGGTGACAATCGACTGGTACGATGTGAAGGACAAGTACTGCCAAAGTACTGTTATCAAGACAAAGAATTACTTAGTAGTTCCTCTGTTCTATGCCCATTTTCAACCGAATCACAAAAAATCCTTGACTTGGCATTTCTCTGACAATGTGAAAACTTTCAAACGATGTTTTAACAAAAGTGATGGTTTCAGTGAACTGTTTTACTATGACATCCATGTTGTGGACTCAAAAGTCAAAGAATTGGATGAAATCAAGCAAGTTCTAAAGCTGTACAACATACCTATTGATGCCTCACATATCGAGGAAAAAGATAAAGAGGTCAAAAATCAACTAGAAGGTCTAAGGTTGTCTGACAATCTCATCATGGGATATTATCTGGTGCACAAAGTCTACAATGCCATTTCACTCAATCGATTTGACATTATGTTGTACATGATAGACATTGAGTATAAATTTGATTTT
>LSSK01000363.1:0-10756 GCA_001969505.1 Zancudomyces culisetae
CATTGGACTGGCCGCCACAATCTCCAGACTTAAACTCAATCGAAACTATATGGGCAATCATCAAAAGACGCCTAAATAGATACAGTAAACCTCCGTCCGGGATGATCGAATTATGGGAGCGAATAGAAACGGAATGAAAATTTATTTTCAGTGGAAACAATACTTGGTCTTATAGATAGTATGCTCAAAAGAGTTGAGGCAGTTATCAAGTCTAAAGGAAGGTGGACAGAATTTTAAAGTTTTTTTTTGAAAAATTCCCAAAATTGTCTCATTTTTAAAATTTTTTCAGTTTATAATTTTATAATGAATTTTTAACCAATAATAATACTAATTATATAAAATTAAATTATTCCAATTGTGCATTATATTATATAAAATTATCTAATTTCTGGATATTATTGAGCGAGATATTACACTTTGCAATTCATTATCAATATTTTGAGACATTTTTGAAACTCACTGTATATACTACTATTAATAACTAAATAAATTATAATAAAATAATCCTAGTTGTCAGGTCCTGTCAGTTATCCAGTAGTTGCAATACATTTACTTTAAGTGATATCTTTTCAAGTTCTTCAATTAGTGAGGATGGTTTTCCAGAATTATTCTTAGCTTTTTCCAGGGTTACAGTTGGTAACACTGATGATTGGTCCAAGCTCATATCCGATGAACGGTTGCTTTGTATCTGTACTGGTTCTTGCAGTCTTGGTTTTCCTACCCGTTTTGGTAGTTCCTGGTCTTGATCAGTTGAAACTTTGCGTTTGTCCACAGCGAATTTTCCTTCTGGTCTTCCAATGTATCATCCAATATCTGAATAAAGTTTACATTATTTTCAGCTTCTTTATTGTTGGTTTTTTCATTTGCTTTATTATTCAAAAGAGGACAGTGGCTCCTAGCATGGCCCTCTTTGTGACAATTGTAACAAATGAGTTTCCTAGGTCCTGAGTAACGTTAATTACTCTTCTCTACTCCTTTGATGCGCTTATCTACTACTTCCTCTACCTTGTTTAGTAGATTTACACTAAGCTCATCAAACATCTTAATAAGTTGTCCTAAAGGTTTTTGGTCCTTCACCAAATCCTTAACATTTTTTCCGCCATGACTTGCTGGGTTACGGTTGAAATACTTTTTCTTCTGTTCACTCTCCTTATTTTCAGACCTTCTCTGTAATACCATTTTTTTAGATTCCTCTTCCATAATCCTTGTTATTATATCACTCCAATCGTCATGCTCATCATCTTCAACCAATTTCTTATACTCTGGCTTAAGTGTACTTATTATCCAGTCCGTTTTTATAAATCCTTCTTTAATCCCGGCACTTGTAAGTAGACTTCCAGCTCCAACTCCAATTCCTCAATAGTATCAAAATCGTTTTGGCGTATAGACCGAAGTCTATCCCATATTTGTGACTTGGTCTTTTCACATGAAAATTTCTTTTTAAACAATTTGGCAAAAGTATCCCAAACAGTAAACGATGACTTATTCTTTTTGTACCAGATCTTTTCAGTAGTTTCTAGATACAGTTTTACGAAGTCAACCCGATCCTCCTGGTTCCAATTATTCAGTTTTGCCATTAATCGGAATTCCTAGATCCATTCCTCAGGATCCATTATTTTACTTTAAAGAAATACCTTTGGCACATCATTCTGGAAATATATTTACTATACGTTTGAAATTTGATATATTATACTTATTAATAACAATCCTGTCACTGCCGCTGCTGTTAAATTTTAAATTCTTTATCCTGAATCAGGCTATTTACAATACTAGACTTTTATCTTTTATTTTATACTATTATAATTTTCATATTATTAATTATTAATTTTTTATATTTTTAATAAATCTCAATAATGGGAATATATTTTAAAAAAACTATAATGTAATATTTAATATGTAAACAAAAAATATCATCAATCATGATTTAGATGGAGCTTGACTATGAAACATAAACATATTTTACAATTCAAACTACAATGTACCAAAAATACAAAACGCTTTTATTTTAAATATGTCATTACTTATAAATTTTATTTATTCAAGTAGTATTTTTGTCTTTATTATTAATATATATATTTCAAACAAATAGGTTAAATAATTGTCTCTAGTCCTTTCAGAAATACTTATCTGACTAGTGTCAACAATTAATATATTTTATAATAGTACTTAATAATTCTCAATAGTCAAATATATTAAACAAGTTCAATACAGAGTATGACAATCTTTGGATATTTCAATCTTTATTGTTTACTTAATATTATATTTCAAAAAATTATTAAATCTTTTATATATCATATGTTAAATTGTACTTATAGTACATTTGTTATTTAAATTTCTCTAGTCATTATATTCTATAGAAAAGTTTTGATTATAAATTTTAACTATAAAAAATATTTTTAAATATTTGATAGGTGTAGTAGAAATACAATTCAACATTAGCATCTTTTATTAGCCAACTAGAAAAACTTAAATATCTATAATGGCGTAAGTAACAATATAATAATAGTGTCAATATTAAAACCATATCAAAGCCTGGAACAGCAATAGATAAATTTTTATACCAAATTTTGCACTTGTTTCATCTGCAAACTTTTTATTAATTATGATTTATTGAAGTTCATGGATTATAGGATGGATATTTTTGTAGGGGAAACCCAGAGTTTCACGTAGTAATTCTCTTTTACTCTTTTACCCTTTTACCCTTTTACTCTTTTACCCTTTTACCCTTTTACTCTTTTACTCTTTTACCCTTTTACCCTTTTACCCTTTTACTCTTTTACCCTTTTACCCTTTTACCCTTTTACTCTATTATTCATGATATTACTCATTTCATTTTATTGTTATATTAAAAGTATTCTTAAACGTACAGATTTAGGATCATAATATAACTCGGCATTTATTAATGGTATTTTTATACATAGAGTTAAATTTTAAGCTTAGATAAGCGATAAAAATGACAAAATATGGCTCCTCCAAGAAATATAAGTTAGCTTTGTAGTAAAAAATATGCACTATTACTAAATGGATAGTTACAATGATATAGTTTTTCTATTCTGAGTTCGAAAAACTACTCAAATAATTAACTAGGTTTAGATATTAAAGACACCTTGTTCACCTTGTTTCATACGGATATCCGTCTTCTCTTATAATTTTCAACTAGGCTACTGAATGATGAAAATATATATAATAACATAGTAGTTAAGTTAAATTGAGTATGTTCTTTCAGGTTATTGTTCTTGTCAAAAAACTTCATTTCACAATTTAGGCCCTCTGTGCTAACAATGATTGATTTTGGTGTTTTATTGATGTTCTTTTATATTCGTTGATTATCACTCAACTGGCTTTCCGATCATATCTAATTATGTTGCAATTTACCATTCGGTGTCACAAAATCCCATCACATCAACTGGAATATTTTGGTTAGCCCAATAAAACTATCACATTCTACCTCTACTAGTAAAATATATACTTAAATTTTTAAATCTTAATATTTAAAGATAAATTATAGAAATGCTAAAGAATAGAGGGTAAGTATCCGGTAAAAAACAGTATAGGATATTTAGAATAATATCATGTTTTTGCGTTTGAATGAGAATCTTGCAAAGTAAAAGCGCGAAATGGGTATTGCTAATTGAGATTGGCAATGGGTACCAATTAGGACACGAGTAACAGTGAGTAAAGGTATCTTTAAAATAGGAGGAAAATCACATAGAGTGGTGAAGTATGAATAGGATGGAGATATACTCTATGGAGATAGTTCCGAGAATGAGAAAAAACAGAAAAAATCAAATGGTACGAGCTAGAGATAAAACAAGATGAAAAAAGAGGTATGGAAAGGTCAAAAAAAGGGAAATATAGGAGGAGGAGCAAAGACGCGTGTACAGAAGGAGTATAAACGATACAGAGCATAAACGATACAGAGCCGGGCGGAGAGCGAGGGTCGCCACCAGTTGGAGGGGTACTGGAAAGTGGAGGACGTGAAGATAAGCGGCAAAGATACCAAACATAAAGATGAATAAAGAAGAGCGGGAAATAGTTAGGTTTATGACGAGCCAACGAAAGATACTAGCGCCAAAGAAATACTATGAAGTGGGTGTGAAAGGAAACGTAGGTAGTGGGGAAAGGTTGGGAATAGGAGTACGAGCGGTTGGGGGTAAGAGTTACTGGGCAGCAAAGGAAGTTGAAACGTTTGTACGGGAGTATTTGAAGCATCCAAAGATGTTTGGGCGTATCAGTGAGGCGTTAGAATTCAAGACGAGTAAAGACTGTGTTAATTTCTATTACTGGAATAAAAAGAAAATAAACTTCAAACAATGTTGTTGAAACATCGAAAAAAGAGCAAACGTGGCAAAAAGAGTTTTATATTTTCAGCACAACCGTGACTGGAGTTGGAAGAAAATGAAAGACGAAAACAAAAAAAGAGAAGAAGAAAGGATACAGAAGGTGAAGAGGAAGAGTAAGAAAGTAAAAGAGATAAAAGTTTAGAAATATCTGTAGAAGACACTGTTCCGCCAGAAAAAAAACTTGGTGTTTTCCAAGAATTCAAAAAACGTGAACAGCTAGTTACGCTAGAAAGAGAAGGTGCAAGTGCAAGTGCAAGAACATCAACAGGATCAAACAAATTCGTTTGGTCGAGGACCATCTTTGGCTATTAGTGGTGTCCATGCGTTTATTGTCACGTTCCAACACTCACGCCTAGTCGACCTTCTTCTTCCTCCTCAATGCCATTGTCTTTATCTGCTGCTCAGCATTCCTCTACTCACCAGCAAACAACTCTTTTGCGTCGGAATCCTCTCAACCAACATACCATCCCTTTGACTTGTCGCCTCCCATGCTTTCTTTGTCTCCCGCTGAACTTGATAGGTCCTCAGTCACAAAAGTTAATTTTTCTCTAAATCTCGTGCCAACGACTCTGTCATCTTTTTCCTCCTTATCAATATCCAGATATTGATAATACTTCTCATCTTTATCAGCAACAACTTCAACAACAACAAAAACAACACCCCCATTCTTCCCATTCTTCCCTTCATTCTCCCCCTCCCCGCCATATGGCCAGAAACTACACATATCCTCGCCAACCCAAATCTATGCACCCACTTCTAATCTAAACCCTACTCTTAACCCTAATTCTAATCCTAATCCTAATCCTAATCCTAATCCTAATCCTAATCCTAATTCCAATCATAACCAGAACTAGAACTAGAACCAAAATCCCAGCTCATCGGTTATCCTTTACCTTATCACCACCCCGCCTCTTCCCGCAGCCAGCAACACCAAACGAAAAAAAAAGAGAAAAATTCTGTTTCTTTTTTTTTAATTCTGTTTATTTATATTTTTGCTTATTATTTAGCTAAATATACTATCAATAAAACTATAATAAATGATTAAAATATCCTTTATCTCGCAAAATTCCTAAATCATGTATCTGAAATCGGGGTGGAAGTCATGCATGGCTCGCTGCTCCTCGGGACTCAAATGTGATACATCTTTTGGATTTGAATCTCTATGTTTGTTTGCATGTTTGAAACTAACTGTCAGCAAAGAGACTACTATAAAAGAAATACCATACAACGTAAATCCATACACATATCCGATTGTAAACTTTGGTGCTGTTTTCGTTGTAAATAGGTATGGAGTAGCCATCGCTGCAGCACTACCAACCATCATATAAGCAGCAGACGAAAGAGCGCGCTTTTGTGTACTTCCTGCGTTTACTGACATCCAGCTCATTGTAATAGGATAAACTGCATAAATTGGAAATCCGCAAATAAGGAGAAATGCTAGGCGTAGTTTATCGTTTGTGGCGTAGGCAACTATTAGAAGGCAAATGACTGTGAAAAGATCCAGTACCAGGATACGGATCCAATAACTGGTCTTTTTAAAGAAAAATGCAAACACTGCTGTACCTATAGCACCAGTAACGGAGGCGACAGCTGTCAAAAATGTGGAAGTTGAGCTGGAATACTTGAGTGCACGAATAATACTAGGTCCACTATAACCTATGATTGTAAGTGCGTTGTTACGTGACATGTTGAGTAATGCAAATGCCCACACTCGCCAGTCTAAAAGTGTTTCGATGATGGACTTGATCGAAATTCGGGACTTTGCAGCGCTTCCCTGGCTAGCATTCAACCGTTTGACAATAAGTGCTCGCTCTTCTTCAGTTAGGAATTTAACCTGTTCAGGATAGTCCTGGATTATGAAGATTGAGGCAATACCAACAAGCAATGTGATAAGACCACCAAAGATAAAGATTGGTTGATACGGCATCAAATTGTTGATTTTAATAAGCACAAGTGCACCATACAGCAGATTAACAATTCCTGATATAGGAAGCGCCGTAAACATGACGGACATGCGGGGACCCACCTCCTCGCGTGTGTACCAGTACGCCATGTATGTAATAACACCAGGCGCAAAACCAGCTTCAAATCCACCGATAATTAATCGAATAATTATAGCTTGTGTTGCATTTGTTGCAGCAGCAAGACACATACACGCAATTGCCCATCCGATACTGAGAATAGGGAACCATATTGATGGGCGCGTGCGTTTAAGTAAAACATTGGAAAACGGCTCTACAACAATGTAGGAGATCAATAATAACGCTGCGACATTACCCTGGTCAGTAGGTGACAGGTTGAGTTTCTGTACCATACCGTTGATCATTGCAGTTCCAATGTTATTACGGTCCATGGAATTGGAAAGGAATAACAAGTACATGATGGGAAGTACACGCCAGTCGGCCTTGCGGATACCCCGCCTGATTGTAGCCATTTCTGTATCACTGAAGTGAACCACCTTGTTCACCTCCATCTTTTCATCATCTCTTACTTCTCCAACGTTTATTATTGCCTCTTTTTTGTCCATTTGTAACAATGAAATGTTATGTGTTTGTTTTCTTGCTATCTTTTTTTTTAATACTTTATAAATGATCTCTTTCTGGTTAAGTAATAATGGAAATTAGCGTCTGTCTTTTTTTAATATTTCTGGTTTACTAGCTATTTTTTTTGGTTTATACTAGCTTTAACAATCTAAATACTTGTTAAATAGTTAATAGAATCGCTATAATCCTAAATATTAACATGTTAAGAAACCATGATACTTCAGTAAACTTTCTTGCTTTTTATATTATATAAATTTGCATAGATCAAACCCCTGCTAAACACTATAAAAATCATTAGTTTTTACACTTTCATGTAAGTGCGATTTGACTTTGTTTCACAATAGCTAACTTATTTAAAATATAACTTACTAATATTTGAATAATTATGCTTCACTTGCGCTTTCATGAAAAGGGGGTCTAAAAGAAAATGAATATGAAATTCACATGCTTTTGATCACATTCACTTGGTTTGGCATTTGAGTCAAAAGATCATAGCTAGCTAATGGTACTATCAAACCAGCAAATAAACTTTCATTTGTACCCACAATTTTAAGTGAACGTCCGAATAATCCGGAAAAAAATGCTTTTCTTGATTCAGCCAATCAATTGCAATTTTTTAAAGATAAGAACAATGCTTCTTATCGAACAAACCAGCGATGGAGGGGATAGGAAACGAGAATGTGGTAAATCCGACCAACTGAGGCACCAAGAAACATTTGCGCAAAAGATACCAAAAAACGCTAGAACAACAAGCGGATAATACCAACTCGTACAATCCGTATCGTATAAATGTTTTCACGCTTGAACGAGGTGCAAAATATCAAAAAAACTAGTGTTGTTTTACGCCCCTAAAAAATTACTAAAGTTAAATAAATCATCTAGTTAAAAGTGGTAGCGAATACCGGTGAGAATATAGGTCATCAATCGGTCAGATCCCATTCTTGGAATAAAGTGGTCCCACTTAATAAAGATCACAACCAGGGTATGATCACAATCTATCATTACCTACGCATATACTTTGTCTATGGATCACGACAAAGCATATGGTGTAACGAATTTATTTTATCACAATAGTAACAAACGAAGAAGTTTACAACAGGATAGTTATATTTTCAGGAAAAAATGTACAATATTTTAAGATAGTGAAATACTATCAGGAAGTGTATATCATCAACATTCTAACCTTTGCAGAGTCAGGCTTCATTAGCTATTTTTCCAGAGAAGTAGTTAACGACCTATCTTCATACAGAAAAGTACGAAGGCAACAGCAGTATTTGCCAAGGGCACCAGCCTCATAGCGGAGCACATAATGAAACCACTGTTAGCTAAGAAGGAGGATACTCAGATACCAAAAATGGTAGCAGCAAACGGGCTAAAAATAGACAGTTCTGGAACAGATATGATCTAATCTGCACCCAATGCAGAAAACAAGGGTGTTGCAAGAGTGACTGCTCCCAACTTGAAAGAAAGTGGAAGCAAAAGTAACTGTCAGGCACGAGAGAAAGGCAAATAAATCAAGAAAAAAAGGAGTTCATATCTAGAGTGAAGGCAAAACTTGGATCAGTAATGGTGACGCGCGTCCAGGTACCAATGTCTGATCCGAACTTGAACTAGCAAGAATTTTTGGGTGTACAGGAGACTAATATGATACTAATAGTGAGAATACGGCACTAATCAGAGGAGTGACAAGCCCACACCAAACCTACACGTAAAGCTGAATCAGTTTACAATGAATAGAACTAGTTTTATATTTTTAATAGTATTTATACCTTTAATACTGTTAAATAAACTGAACCAAATAAAATTGCCATAACAGAAAATCGGATTCATTAAGTAACAATCAGTAAAGAAGAATAAATGTAAGGTGGAGAAATAAATATGTTTCACTTCTAACTAATTGGTAGTATACCCAGATAATCAACCTAACAACACTCATACATTAAAACAGAGAAATCATTGAACAAACGGGTATACTTAATATTTAACACATAGTCACGTGAATAGACATGAAATCAAAAAGATTTGAGTTCCGAATCTCGAAAAAGGAAGAGCAATAAATACTGATACCAAAACAGGTGTCAAGCTGCATCTATAAAAATACTCCAGAGCGATTAGTTTGAGCACAACTAGCGATGGTAACCAGCTGGAGGAAGACTCCGATTCCGAAATGGTACTGGAAAAACGTGACCAAGAGTGAAATCGAAACGACTACCATTACTCAGGACGATAATCCCAGTGCGCTTAGTCGACGCGCTGAGACCATATGTGGTAATAATAGTGGTTTAAGTGTATCTGAAAATCAAACTCTAGTTCAACACGTACAAAATGGTTCACGATGCTATGATCTGGACAATATATTAAATTATTAGATATTCATTACCTCGTAAATTTACTTTTTTGATTGAGTATTAATTTCCATCACTTTTCAATTAACAATTATAAATCTTTCAATAAAAGTAATTGAAAAAATATTTATACTTAAATAATCAGATTAAAAATACAATACACTTATATATGACTAGGGTAGAATTTTTTTTTTCTGGGTTGTAAATAAAAATATAATAATAATAAAACTGTTGTTTATATGATAGTTAAAAGTATTTATATAATAGCATAAATAACTATTTAAAAATGGAAAAATTATGGTACTAAAGAGAACAATATAATTTTATAATTCAACACTAGCCAAAAGTGTCTAAATTAAAAGCTGACAAAAACCAAACTCTTTTATTAATATTACGTTCTTAACACCAAAGTTATTATTACTATTTAAAATAGTAAAAGTACAAATAAATTTATAGTTTCAGTACATAGATTGAAAATAAAAACAATTAATTATAATCCATATTTCAAAATATTAATACAGAAATATTCATAAATCATTTAAAATTAATGTATGAGAAATAAAGCATACCAAGTATTGTTAATTCTAAAATATATTTATTAGAAATATACTTCAGCAAAGAAAACGCTATATAATAAAAATAAATCATATCCATTGCTTCAGATGGTCCCTCCACCACGTCAGATTGTCCAGTGCGGGCTGATTCAGTGTTACTTGTGAACTCCAATCCGTGGTGCGTTTCAGAGTGTTTTTTTTTGAGCTCTAACAACCTCCTGCTCATCAGTCGTCCTGGTCTGAGTGCTATATTCACTGCCTGCGTTTTGCCAATGAATGATGCCAGATCCTTCAGTGTTGTACGCCCTTTGTGTATCAACCTGGATGCCTCTCTCGCTAAATCTTTGAGTTTCTGTTTGGGTATCTTGAAACTCATTTGACGGCTGTTGATGTCCATCCCAAGATGCGTAATACATTGTTTGGGATGTATTTATGACTTTTCCTGGTTGATCAGGAATCCCAGTTTCACCAGTTTCTTGGATACCATGTTTGTGAACTTTAGACACTCTGTTTTTGTTGATCCTAAGATTAACAAATCGTCTAAGTAGCTCGACATTCGTATCCCGCGAGCTCTGGCCCATTTCAGTACTGGTTTTAGTATTTTTGTGAATACTAGTGGGCTTAAAGATAGACCAAATGGTAGCACCCTGTACTGGTAGGTGCGACCGCCCCATGTAAACCTGAGATACTTTCTGGACGTTTTGTTGATCAATACGTGTAGAAAAGCATCGCTGAGGTCTATGCTGGTCATATAATCCCTTTTGCGGATCATTCTGGAGATAGTTGTGAGCGACTTCATCTTGAAATGTCGCTGTGGGATGTACTGATTTAAAGGTCTTAAATTCAGTACCATCCGCGTACCTCCGTTCTTCTTTGGGATTGTAAACGGATTTGAGTAGAACCCTGGCTGCGCGGATGAAGCTTCCTCTATTGCTTTCTTTGACAGGAGGTTTGCTATCTCCTGTTCGACC
>LSSK01001808.1:0-19870 GCA_001969505.1 Zancudomyces culisetae
TCTTTCTCCTTCTCTTTCTCCTTCTCCTGTTGTTGTGGTTGATTTCATGTCCATATTTATTGTCCATAGTGAGTTTATAAACGTTCTATGACTTGATAGTAATGTTGGTACGATAATTTTGTTGCTTGTAAATTCTCGGAATCTAAATATCATTTCATTAAACACATTTTTGGCATATTGAATTCGTTTTTCTACTATTCTTTGATTAATCGATATACTCGTCTCCTTGGCTTTTTCTTCCTTATTTACTTTTATATATCGTGGATTATAAAATACCAACCCCCACATCATTTCTACATAGTCCTTCTGTCTAATAGCTCCATATTCGCTTTCAATCTTCATCTTTTCCATCAGTATTTCTCTCCATCCCATTCCCCCAAATACGTATCCTCCACTATTCTCCTTGTAATTATATATCATTTGGTCCACTACAAATTCTGTAATCTTGCTTTGTAGCTTTATGCTTGCCAGTATCATGTCTCTCTTTACATTTGTCTCTCCATATCTTGCTATTTCTTCTTTTATCTGGTATATCAACTTGATGTTTTTTCTAATCATTTCAACCTGGTTAAATTTATCGTCATCAATACAATACACATTTTCCGATGCATAATAGTTTGATCTGCTGAAATATCCTTCCATAAATCCAACATCATTTTGACTAATTGGAACTAAACTTTTCAATCCTGCCAAATATATCTTTTGTAAAATCATCACATCTCCACCATTACCATTACCATTCCTATTGCTATTGCTATTGCTATTACTATCCATTATATTTACTCCAATATCTTTTAGCAAGTTTATCGCCTTTTCTATCATTCCTACCTCTGCATATACCAATGCCATTGATTCCACAGCCTCAATCATTTCCCTAACTGGTCCTGTCTCTTGTTTTTGTAATCCATCATCCCTCTTGTCTAATTCTCTTTTCACAAAGTTTTGCTCATAATAACTAATTGCCTTTTCAAACTCAAAACAATTAAAGTTTGCTATAATCAATTCCTTTATCACTTGAATATTTCTACTCTTTTCTTGTTCCACTAATCGTCCCTGTTCATTGATAATTCCTTCATCAACTACCAACATTTTTTCAACGCTTTTTAGTCCCTGAACATCAAATGAGTATCCAATAGCTCTAATAATCTGTGCAAACACCCTTCTAGAACAACTTTGCCATATTTCTTTTACATTCTCCTGATACTTTTCTCCTCCACTCTTATAATACCCTGCTTGTTCCATAAACTCTATTGCTACATTTCCAACCTCCTCTCGACTTTTAGAATCATGAAAATATTTTGGTTCCATCAAACTCTCCAATATACTCTCAACCACCATAGAATCCAATCTCGACCCTTCAACCTTACTATCCATGCTATCACCACCACTACTACCACTACCACTACCCTCATTATCATTACTGACTTTATTGTATTCCATACTTATAAATCGTGCCACTTCAATCACCTGACTCTCTTCATTTGTATTTCTTGCTCCGTTTAGTAGTGCTTCTACCAATCTTTTAGATATATTTGCCTTTTTGGTATCCACACTGTTTTTATTATAATATCTAAATATACTCGAAATCTCATTTTCCTGTAGATAATAATTGATTTGTACTATTGCCTTTCGCAACCTTCCTTGTACACACAACCGTTCAATATTTTCAAGCTCTAAACCACCATTCTCCCTATCCACATATCCATCTTGATTGGTATTCTCTAGATTAACCACCTGTCCATAGAATCGTCTTGCATTAAAACATTTTACGGCGTAAAAATCTAAATCTAAATCTAAATCTGTTTTTAAATCTACTTTTCTATTTTTGTTGATCCCAGCATAGTTTGTTGTAGTTTTCAGTGCAAAACTAATATTTCTTTTTGATTTTAGAGTCGAAATTGTATTTTTCGTCCACCAACTTTTCCCCAAATTATCACAAAGTATCCTATAATTTTGTGGGTATAGACTTTTAGATAAGCCTGAATTACCAGAAATCAATTTATTCATCCCAACCGTTTAATTTTTCCTTCTTTTTTTCCTTTTTCTCTTTTCCTTTTAGCTTGTCTTTTTTGTTTTGTTGTATCTACTACATTTATTCAATCTAAGTATCTATTTAATTGTTTATTATTTAGAGTTTTAAAAAATCATAATAATATAGTGTAATTTTTTTTGATCAAACTCCATACCACAATAATTTGTAAATATAAAAAAAATTTTTTTTAATTAATTAACTCATTAATTATTTTTATTAACTATTAATCACTTTTATTAAACATAAAGGAATGTTGTAAAAGGTAGAAATAAAGGCTGAGGATGGAGGAGTACTAGTAATACAAAGGTAGTGCACATGATGGTATTAACAAACTAGTTTGGTTTCCTGGACTCTTTATCAACATTTAATGATAACTATATTGAAAAAGAATAGTTTAATAATCGTTCTTTTTTACAATTTTGTGTGTTTGTGTGTGTGTGTGTGTGTGTTTAAGGGTATATCAGATCAGATTGTAATTGATTTTACAAGCCTTTTTTTTTTCTTCATTTTTTTCCCTTTCTTTCAATGTTTTAAAGTCAAAGCGGGTTGAAATAAAATGGGTGATGAAAAATAATGTTATTAACTTAATCAAACAAGTTGATGATATTGAAAACTAATTTGTCAATTTTGTTTTTTTTTTGTTACTTTATGTTATAATTTCATCCATTTTCGGACCTATAAAAATAAAATTAAAGGAAATGAAATGGCATGAAACCAAATGAAATCAATTCATGTAAAATGTGTGTATAAATATACATTACTTTTTGTACTTGCTGCGGTAAAAAGTACAAGACGTTAATATATAAAACCAAGAGGATAAAAACATAAGTAATAGAGAGAAATTTGTGGTGGTGGAGAATAAATAATGGCAGATTTAAAAGTGAAACGGATCAAAAAACTGGATACTACAGTGATCAACCGAATTGCAGCAGGAGAAATAATACACAGACCGTCAAATGCACTAAAAGAAATCTTGGAAAATGCATTTGATGCACACTCCACACAAATCCAGATTTTGGTTAAAGAAGGTGGAATGAAACTGCTACAAGTTCAAGATGATGGTGCTGGGATTTCTCCAGAGGATTTGGGAATATTATGTGAACGGTTTACAACCAGCAAGCTACAAAAATACGAAGATTTGGAAAGTATAGAAACGTATGGGTTTCGTGGAGAGGCACTAGCTAGTATAAGTCACGTTTCGTATTTGACAGTAGTGACAAAGACTCGAGATTCGCCAGTAGCATACAAAGCAAAATATGTGGATGGAAAAGTATTGGGAGGGGAGAATAGCGGGATAGTGAAATGTGCAGGAAACAATGGTACACAAATAGCAGTAGAGGATTTGTTTTATAACATTCCGTACCGAAAACAAGCAATCAAAAAGGCTAGTGAAGAATATAATAGAATACTGGATGTAGCGGGAAAATATGCAATCCACAATGCAGGAATATCGATTACTTGTCGTAAGGTTGTGGGAAGTGGAGGAAGCAAGACAACGATATGTACGGATTTACAGACACAAAGAGCACCACCACCGTCAACAGCACGCGGAAATAGCAGTGGAAATAGTAGTGGAAATAGTAGTGGGGCCACTAATAATGCCAGTAAACTCAAAGTGATTCAGCAAGTATATGGAAAACAAGTATCCAACTCACTGATTGAGTTTAAAAAGGATTTAATGGAAAACCGAGACTTACGAGTAAAAATTGAAGGATATTGTAGCAGTGGAAGAGATAACGAAAGTGGAGGAACAGGAGTCGCTTTAAGAAAGACGATATCAACATTGGAATCAATTTCGGGGAGTCGTAATAATGGCGGTGGAGGAGGAATGTCGTTTTTGTTGTTTGTAAACAACCGGCTGGTGGATAACAACATGATTAAAACCAGTATAGAAAACATATATACAAACAGCGGGATATTTCCTAGAGGATTATCCAAAGTGTTTGTGTATTTGAGTTTGTTGGTTAAGCCGAGTCATGTGGATGTGAATATTCATCCTACAAAGAGACAAGTTCAAATTTTGAACATTGAACGTATTATTAGAGAAATTGTTGGATGTATTCAAGGTGTTTTGATTACGAATAATGATGAAAATATGGTTCTTCAATTGAAAAATAACAGTAAAATCAATAATCCCAATGGGATGGATTCTACTATCGCTACAAAGAGAAAAGATGCGAGCGCAAATAATGAATATTATCAAGAATCCAAAAGCACAAATCATAACAACCATAACTATAACAATAACAATAACAATAACAATAACAACAACAGTAGTGTTCCTAGTCATAAAATGGTTAGAATGGATACAAACAACTATTCTTTAAAATCATTTATGGCAATTAATAACCAATCTGAACTGCCAAATAGACTTTCAATGAGCAATAATAACAATAATAATAATAACTATAGTGATAAGAGTTATAAAAGTGATAAGAGTGCTGGAGATTTTATCAAAAGTTTTGAATTTTCCAATAATAGGCGAAATACAACATTTGAATCACCAGTCAAAAATTACAATAATCAAAATTCGCCTTATACACCTTATACACCAAATACAAATTCAAATCTAAATCTAAATCCAAACTCAACTTCAAGATCATCTACTCCATCAAAATTATCATTTGCGACTACCAAAGTTGGTGGTGATCAAGATAATAGATTGGGTTCTGATCGAATGCAAGTCGAAAAAGTAACACAATATAAAGACATGAATACCCAAATAAGTATAGCAGCAACAACAACAACAACAGCAACAGCAGCAACAGAGATAACTCAAGAAAGTATTAACCCGAAAGTTACAGTTAAATTGACAAGTATTTTGAAACTACAAAAGGATATTGAACAAGATATAAACGAACAAGTGAGTAGAATCTTTAAACAACATTCATACGTTGGAATAATAAATCCGCAAACAAAAAATGATGATAATTTTGGGGATACCAATATGTTGATACAAAGCTCTACCGAATTGTATATGGTAAACTTGCCATTACTAAATTATCATTTGTTTCGACAAGTTCTATTGTATGATTTTTGTAATTTTGGAAAGATTGAATTGGATCCTCCATTAAATATTTATACTCTGATATTATCTGCAATCAGATCAATTCTTGACTTGCAAACAAGCAGTAGTAATATAGATGGAATTCCTGAATTTATTCGTGAAAATCCGGAAGCTACTGCAATGACCATTACCAAACTAATTGCCAGTAGAGCTGAAATGTTGAAGGAATATTTCAATATTACAATAACCCAACAACAAGTACAACCTGAAAATAGTCCTAACAATAACAATAACAATAACAATAACAATAACAATAACAATAATAATAATAATAGTGGTAGTCAAGAAGAAACGAGTTATGTTTTACAAACTCTTCCTCTACTAATCCGGGATTATATTCCCAATTTCAAAAACCTACCACAATTTTTGTTACGAATTGGAACCGAAGTAGATTGGGATCATGAAGAACCGTTTTTTGACAGGTTTATTGACGAATTGGCTTATTTCTACTCTTTTATAACCAATTCTCAAACCCATAATACCGAATTTGTTTTCCAACATCGGATTTGTCCCCTATTAAAATCCAACTTTGTTGTAACAAACTCTTTTCTAAACTCCTTTTCTCCTTCAAACAACAATAACAACAACAACAATAATAATAATCTTGTTGATTATTCAAATTGTCAATTTATTTGTAAAATTACTAGTATTCCTGAACTATATAAAATCTTTGAACGTTGTTAAATTACTAATAAAAAAACAAACAAACTAAATAAATAAATAAATGAATAAAAGTTAAATCTCTAGTAATGATTTTACTTGCACTATACTATACTATACTATACTATACTATACTATATCCATAACTTTATAATTCTTTATTTATTTTTGGCTTTCCATTTCTTTGCCATTTCCAGTAATTTAAATCCACTTGATTCTTTATCACCAGTTCCAGATTTATTATTCATACCAGTTCCTGTTTGTTTATAATCATCTGGGAATATATAATCAATATATTCCTCTTCCTCTTCTTCCTCTTCCCCTTCTTTTCCTTCACCTTCACCTTGTCCTTTTCCGAATTGTTTCTGTTGATTGTTATTAAAAGTATTAGTAGTAGTAGTAGTAGTAGTGACTTTTCTTCGTTTGACAACTTTTTCCGGTACATAATTAAGATTAGTCTCTTCAAGTTTACTAGCAATATTGGAATCTGGTGGTATACTCGATTCAAATCTCTTCATTGCTTCAACTATCAAAATTCTTTCATGAGGTTGATTCAGCAATTTGAAATGGGAATACGCTCGGTTATACAATTGTCTAACATTCTCAACCTGCTGTTCCAATTCCGATTGATTTTGATTTTGATTTTGACTATTATTCCATTCTATTATGCTTGTCAAAAACGCACCAAAACTCAACCATATTTTGACATGTTGACTCTTCTCCAATAACCTTTCATACAACAATTTTACCCGCTTGTAATTTCCATTTCCTTGTTCAAAATCTATATACGACTTGTAAATAATCTCGGGCATATCCATTTCAACAATTCCTATTTGCTGACTCTCTTTATCATTATCATTATCAATGTCATTATCATCATTAACATTAACATTAACATTAACATTAACATTAACATTAACATTAACATTAACATTGCCTTGCGATGGTGTCATGCTTTTAATAGCTAATTCATAAATCATTCTTGCTCGCTCAATTTCCCCCAACATCAATCCTTCCATCCTTGCATATTCTACCCATACTATCGAACTAGATGGAAACGCCTCTATAAATTTATTGTATATCATTCTAACCCGGTCAAACTCTCGCAACATCATCTCTAGTTCAATATATCCTCTATATATCTTTTGTTTGCCTCCATTCACTCGCCCATATTTCCCCATTGCCAATCCCAGTATTTTCCTTGCCTTATCTATATCCAGTTGCCGAACCTCAAACATTGCATATTGTATCCATATTTTACCAAACGTAAACTTTTTGTGTGGAATATTCTCTTCATCAATTAATCGTTCATATACTTTTCTTGCTCTTTGTATATTTTTGGCTTCTGTCTCTTCATACACTGCATACAATAACCAAATATAGACATATTCTTTCCATTTTCCCTTCTCATCTCTTTTACTTGGTTTGTTACTAATAGCTCTTTCAAACATGTTTCTAACATTTTCTCTTCCTTCTTGTCCATCGCCCGATTCTGATGTTAATTCTGCTCCTGCTCCTGCTCCTGCTCCTGCTCCTGCTCCTGCTTCTGCTTCTGATTCTTGAATCTTTGCTATTTCTTGTTCCAATAACAACAAACTAACCCATGTCAAATAATCATTAGGATTTTCGGTTATTACTTTTGTATATTCTTTTCTCCGTTTCATCAATACAACATGCTCAATGTTTTCTATACTTCCATTTTGTTTTTCAAATACTGTATATTGTTTATAAAGCAATGTTGATTTAGGAAATAATTCAATTGCATATTTGTATATAGCTCTAGCTCGCTCAGTCTCTTTTAATCTGTTTTCAAATTTCGCAAATTCCACAAATACCAGCACTACACTTTTCTCATTTTCCACCTCAACCTTGTTATTGATACTGTGATTGTATACCGAAATGATATAATCTATAGCTTTCCCATAAATCTCGCGAACTTTATCATTATCATTTACTACAAATTTGGCCCAGGCTATCCAGTTTTTGGGCTCGGGATACAAATCAACAAACCTTTCCATAACCATTTCTGCATAATGTTGTTCGCCATACCGCTGTTCAAATTTGACATATGCCTTCCAAGCCGTTTCATCAGGTTCCCATTTCATCCATCTTTCAAATATTTGTCTAGCCCCCAAGACATTACCAACGATTTCTTCCATATAACTATACCGTTGCCAAAACAGATTGTTTCTTGGTAATATTGTAACAATTCGATCAAACAAATTCCGTGCCAAATTGATATTCTTATGTTTCATTTCCATCTCAACATACTTTAGATATATCGTGGCATTGCGACTATCCACATCAAGCGCACGCTCATAAATCGATCTTGCACGGTCCAAAAATCCATTAGCTTCCTCCCACTTGGCATATTTCAGCCAGTTGCCAACATTCAGCCGGTTCTTGCGTATCCCATCTTCAAATTCCTTGCGTTTTCGTAGCCGGTACTCGGAAAGCTCCTCGCCATCCATCATCTTTTGTTCTGGAGGCTTGAAAATCTTTTCTCTCCGCTCCTGTGCCTCTCTAAGCAACTGCTCTGCGGTGATTTGGACAGGCGCTGCATTTTTGTTTTTAATCTTTGGGCCCTTTCCTGACCTGTCATACCCTCCTGGTAGTTCTTGTTGATCCATTTTGTTTTATTTTATTTTATTTTATTTCGTTTTATATCTTATCTATCTCTATTTATCTGTGTTTATTTTTCGTTTTCGTTTACGTTTAGGTTTTCGTGTTTAGTATTCATGTATATTTCACGTATTTTGGATATAAATAAAAGTTGGAATTGAAATTGAAATTGAAATTGAAATTGAAAATAATTTATAAAATTAAATATCAAATAAATAAAGCAGAGTAAAATAATAAAATTTTTTTTTTATTGTTCATACTTATATTTTTAAATTAATAAAATTATAATAACCATCAACTACCAACTACCAACAACTAGCAACCAACTGGTAACAAAAATAAATAAATAAATAAATAATACAAACACAAGTGTAGTTAACCAAACTAATTATTTTTATGTTTTTTCATAATGCTTTTTTTAGTATCATCCAAAAACTGATCTACTCCAAAGATATCCGAATCCTTTTCAAATTCTACAGGAGTAGATCTTATATTAGCAGACTTTTGAGAAGATGGCAGCTTCCTCTTGGTTCCAAAGGCATCAAACCGATCCTTTTCCAGCTCTTTTGTAAGAGATTCTTCATTATACCCCATTGTTTCGGCCTGCATATCAACATCCTTGGGCCGGTAGTTGATGTTCATGCTAGATAGCGACTTGCCCGACATCATTGGCTTGTCGTAAATGTTGTAGGACTCGTCATCGTTTAGATCAGCACCAGTACTTTCGTTTCGATGCAATAAACGAGTGTCAAATAAACCTTCACTGGCTGACGAACCGGCTGAAGGCTTGGCAAGTCCCAATGCAATTTTTTCCGAAATGTCTCTGTTTTCCATCCGTGCTGCATATTTCGCCTTGGCTTCTGCTCCCATCTTATTCATCCGCAACTCGCGTCGTAGTTCTCTTTGCCGATCTCGCCGAATTTCATCTCGCTCTCTAACCCGTTCATCTACTTTATCTTCAACCTCTGTTTCTGAGTCTGATCTTGCTTCTCTTTTACTCTCCTTTTCTTCTTCGGATTCAGAGCCAGAGCCAGAGCCAGAGCCAGAATCAGAATCAGAATCCTTTCCCCATCGTCCTGCTCCTGCTCCCGCTCCTGTCCCCGATCTTTCCTCTCGTGCCAATCGTGCCAAATTCCTCAAATGCTCTTCCTTGGCTTCTTTTTCTTTAAGAACTATTCGTTGTTGCATCATCGATCGTTGTCTAACCTCCTCTCTTGCATGTCGTTCTGCTGCCAGTAATGCTTCTGACAATTTTGCAAAGTTGTCATTGATTTTGACCTCTTGTAACCCTCTTCCGTCCGCCGCTAATCTCTTGTCCAGTGCTATTGTGTATCCCTTGGCGTTTTTCCAATTTGAAATACATGGCGGAATCACCCACGCCTTTTGCTCTTCAACCGATACTGCGCGCGGTGGCGAGTGCATCACCGGTGCTGGTGGCGAAGGTGGAGCGTTTGGTATCCTCTTGTGCTGGAATTTCGGTGGCTCAAGTGGATCTACCTGTACTTCTGACATTCGAATAACCCGCTGTTGCGCCCCTGAATTGTAATTTTCCCCCGTTTGGTTAGGCGTATATCGAATAAACGTTGCCCCCGATTCTTGCTCATTTCGCTGACTCCTTGGTTTTGCCGCATTGATTTTGCCATTGATTTTCTTCTCCAATGCCTGGAGCGTTCTCTGTGCCGTCTCTTGTACTTCTTCCTCTCCTGGCCTTTCTTTCATGATTCCCTCTTCTTCGTCAATATCTGTTCTCTCGCGCATTGGAACCAGCTGCTTGAAATCACTATGGATTATTTTATTCTCTCCATGTCCCTGTCTCGCTATTGCTCCATAATCAATGTTTCCCTCTCCATCCACCTGTTTTGTTATGTTTTGACTCTTTTTCGTCTTTTTCAACCCCATTTTTAATGGGTACTGTGCTACAGGTATTTCAGGGTATGCTCCCCCATCTCCAAAATCCTCAAGGCTTTTGGGAACCCACCCTCTTCGTTTCCCATACTCGGGAATCTTTGTCTTTTCCATCTGTTGTTGCTGTGGTGCTTCAATCCTTTCATCTTCCAAGTCCTGCTCCACTCTTTCTCTATATCTCTCTTCTACAGAGTTTGTGTATTTTGGTTCTGGAAGAATTCTTGATATTGAAGACATTTTATTTTATTTTATTTTGCAAATCTACTATATTTTATAATCTATGAGTTCCACTTTATGTTTTATTTTACACGCTATTTTTTATTTCTAGTATTAATTTAATTATTATTATTCTGCATAACAATTTTCTATTTTTTCCACTTTATTAATTTCTGAAATCTTTTTATGAAATTATATTAAATTGTAAAAAATATTAGTAAAATCAAACAGCAAATAGTATGAAAAAAAAATTTTTTATCACTCGTAATCATTAGCAACAAAACTTGCAATTATCCTCGTGATTAAACAAATCACCTCAAATTAGACTGATTCCCTTTCTGTTCTATTTATTTATTGTTAACTTTTCTGCAGGAATCTAGCAAAAGCCCAAGCATATATTAACGTACCGTGGATTTCATCAACTCAGCTCAGATAAAAATACACCCAATACTATTACAAGTAATATCAAAGTTTAGTATATGTATACCATCATCATCGTTATCTTCTTTAAACGAATATTATTCACTTGTAGCAAAGCGTTACCCAAATACAGGCCATCTATTTCCATTGTACTTGCTCGTAATGTAGTAACAAAAGCTGGATCTATTGATATTTTAGATATCACCTCGTTCTTTGCTTAACCTTACTGAATGGATTGCTTTTATTATTTTAAATCAACTTCTTTTTGATTTAGTGTGTAAAAAGTACTAGAAATGTCTACAAGCTGCCATTCATGAATATCACTAACAGATTATCAAGAACATATCACAGTGAAGTGAAATTTCCTTCACATTTTCTTTTTTCTAATCTTACATGTACATTTACATATACATATACATTTATTTTATTTTACTTTATTTTATTTACTTTATTTTTTGGAAAAATCATGTCATTACCAAAACACCTAGTATTGGTTTTTAAACTCAATTTTTATACAGCAACACAATATCATATCACCGTTTAATATTCAATAAAGCTCACTATTTTGGTATTATCTCGCAACATTATCATCACTATTTCGATTGTTTTTTAATTTTTTTGCCAATTTTTTATATTGTGTATTTCATCCAAGAAATTAAAGGACAAAAGTTCAAGTTTAAATATTGATAATAAAAGTAATAGTAATAATCGAGAAATCCCTGAAATTGCCAATTTTTAAATTTATTTTTCACCAGAGAAAGTTAACCCAAAAGATTAACTGTTTAATTTACAAAAAAAATAAAGTGTTAAATTAACGCTCCGAATAATTAATCACCTTAGCTTATATGTTCTGCCAAACTCGTCTCTTGTCCTGTATTTTTTTATAAAATATAATATCTTGCTTTTTTTTTTAAATAAAGTAATCGATTATATATTCCATTTGAAATTAATAGAGCAAAGCACAAGCATATTCAGCGAATTTACCTAATTTGGCTGCTAAGAAGCAAAAATTTTGCAATCAACACCCTTGAATTGAAAGAACAAAAGTACTAATTACCAAATACTAATTACGAACCCCATTGCTTGGCATTGACGTCATAAAGCTTGGCTACAACGATAAACCCAATTGTTATTAGTATTATTATTATTATTTACTTGCGATAACCAACCAAGCTTGTATAAAGAAAAAAGAAATAAGCAGGCACTTTGAAGATTCCTACAAACTTGTTATTCAGAGATAAATCACGTTTTGATAAAGAGTATTCAGACAAGTATCAACATTCTGAATGGGTATATATCGCATCTAACAAAGAAAAGCGGGAAAGTACAACAGAAATATAGATGACAAGGGATCATACGAAATTTAATACTGGTCTAAAAAGACAATATTCTTCCGAGGATAGGTACGTTGATAGCCAACTTGAGTTTATATATCCCAAGAATATTAGAAATAGTATAAGTATATATATTAATAAATATACTGATAATGACAGTAGTAATAGTGGAATCAGTTCAAATATCAGAAATTATACAAAATTTTTTACCCCAACTCTCGCACGACAAATGGTAAACAAGAGGAAAAACAAGTCGTCGACAAACCTGTCAAGACTAAACCCAACGGGTCCTGGAAATAGCGGTAGAGGTGGTGTTGCTGAGGGCGAGGGCGAGGGTGTATTTGGAAAATTCAACACATATGTAGTCGGAATTTTAATATTTGCGTTTATAGGATGGCTATCTTCAATAATCGTTGTGTTTTTACATTCGTCAACAGGTATGGCTAGTAAGATAATGAATTTTAAAACATCAAATATCAAATATCAAATATCAAATATCAAATATCAAATATCAAATATCAAATATCAAATATTAATTATTAAATTTAACAATTTAATAGATGAGCTAAAGAGTCATAATAAACATAACAGAAGAATAGGAGAAAATGGACTGATCGTAGGAAAGGTTATAAAAGAAACCGAATATATTACTATTTTGGGATGTATTTTTACCACAATCGTTGGGATAGGATATAAGTTGTTGGATAACTGGTTTGGAATTGTGACCGAATTTGATATGGATGCCCTAGTTTTAATAAGGTATTTTTTTGTTGTTGTAACTAAACACTGGTGTACATTGGTGGTAATCTTGTAGTATAACTTATTTATTTATTGACACGGGTAAATGAATAGGAGTATTGGATGCTTTTTTGGGATCAACTATGCTTTTTTTGTAAGTCTCAATTAGTAATATTTACTTTACAGAAAAATAAAAAAAAAATAGGTTTACTAACATATCGGTACTGTTAAACAAAAACAACAACAAAAAAAAAACAAAAAAACAATAATAGAAAATCGAATTCCAATCCATGGCACAGGCTTATTTCATAACAATAGCAATTACAGTGGCAAACTGGGCATATTTTGATTCATCAGTGCAAGGAATATTATTTTCAGGATCCATGTCGCTTATAGGTACAGTTATACTGTACATTATGAATTTAACAAGAAAAGCGGCCGCAGCAACAGTGGCGACAGGCACAACAAATCTATCCAGTTTGAACAGTATAAAAGATGATATAGACCTACTATTGTATTTGCCAGCGTTATTGTTTTCTTATTGTATACTACTTGGAGTTATGGGAAGGTTAATTTTCAAATCGACATAACTAGAGTACAAATTCCGAAATGGGCTCAATAAATAGCATTTTTTTTAATTTATTTATATTTATTTATATTTTTGTTAATTCAATTGAAAATCTAATTGCTGAGAACATTTCTGCTTTTTGATTCTACTTTTTTTTTTTTCTTTCTTTTCTCATTTGTTATATATATCCTGAGATTCGAAACTTTTTCAGTTTTTCTGATTTTGATATTTCAGTAATGTTGTATAAAGAGTTTGTTTTTGTTTTTGTTTTTGTTTTTGCATTTGTTATTGCTATTGCTGTTTTCGAATTACTAGATATTTTACCGGTATTCCCAAAATCTTTTTTAATAAGCTCACCAATTCCATAATCAGTACCAGAACAAGAACCAAAATTACCAACAATCTTTTCAGAATTTGATACCTTGAGATCCATAAACTGTGTGTTCAAAGCATTGATTGCTGTTTTTACTTTTTCTTCATCGTTATACCGGCCAACACCTAGCGGTAAAATACGAGTGTTCTTGCGTTGTTTACTATCAAACACCTCTTTGCTTTTGTAAACCAACATAAAGTAAACTTGGGGTAGTCTATATTTGGATTTTCTGCTCTTTACAATTACTTTTACATGCTCGAAAACTGACATTGTAAAAATTTTGTTTGCATATTGCTCCAGATTTACCCTGGATTGAACTCCGTTACTGCCAACACTACCGCTACCACCACCACCACCATCATCATCACGAGAATTATCGTTATTGATGATGTTGGAGGTAATTGAGGATGGTAATTGCAATTTTATGTGATTAGTATCCAACTCCAGCATTTTACATCCAAAAATCATCGTGTTACAGTGTGCTAAATCCCTTGTAAAGACCGATAAAGGGATTCCATAGTCACTAAATGGATCTTTGCGCTTAATATACACTGTCCCCGTCAGTCCCAAAGTTGATATATACACATTTACTCTATTTTCTTTTATTCCCGATATCATTCCATCAAAACTCAAAAATTCGTTACCACCTTCATTACCTTCAAAAGTGTCACTATTGCTCACAGTATTTGGTTTGATTTGTTGGCGTAATAACAAGAGTTGCGTTAAAAATATGGTTTGAAATAACCCTGTTGATTCTCTTTGAATGATTTTGTACGCTTTGGTTTTGGAATTCAATAAATCAGTTATCTTTGTAATATAATTGTGATCATATAATAGTTTGCTATATCCACCACTATTAACATCATTAGAACCATACTTAACCGCCTCCAGCAGTTGTCGATGCACTATAATATCTGAATATCTTCTAATTGGCGATGTAAAATGGGTGTATATAGGAACCGCCAAGCCATAATGGTAGTACTCTCCTCCCTTATTTCCGCTAACAAATTGTTGGTCATTCCCCGAACATACATACTTTGCTTCCTGCATTGCCAAAACTGTTATGGATTTAAGCAATTTAGCAACAGAGCCATCGTGTAATTTATCCCTAGCTATTTTCTCGGCTCGAGCCAACGATCCTGCCAGTTTTAAATTGCTCTCAGTATCTATTCCAATCCCTACCGACTCTGCCATCAGTTTCAGTGTGTCAAACCGCTCTTGAGTCGGAAATCCATGTGATCTCAACAACGACGTCTTGTTAAAATGTTGAAATATTCTCTCTGCTACGGCAACATTGGCCATAATCATTGCCTCTTCAATAACTGAGTGAATCTCCAGCTTCTTTTTCGGTTCGATTTCGTAGATTTGGTTTTGTTTGTATTTGAACTTGACTTCTACACTCTCTAGCTGCAACCCACCATTATTTAGTCGAATACCTCTGAAATGCCTCATTAGAGCTGTTAACATTTCAACCCTGCTTTTTAGTACACTGACCATATCTTTACTAACATTCGCCACAGTTATATATTGCAAAGTAGTATCCTTGGCACTATCGCTATTGTTCATTAATTCTTTTTGATACGCTTCGTTTTCATCCAGCAAACTCTGCGCAAATTCATAGCTCATTTCACACTTTGAATTAATCAAGGTTCTACCAAACCATATATCTTTGACTTGGTACTTGTTATCCAAATTCCAAAGTACCGAAACAGCATACCGATCCTTTCCACCCCTCAATGAACATAATTGCTCACTCAGTAGTTCGGGAATCATATTGAATCTACGATCTGGCAAATATATCGTGCTTGTTCGTTTTTTGGCCTCCTCGTCAATTTTGTTTCCTGGCTTGACAAAATATGATGCGTCTGCTATGTGAACGCCGAGTTCATACCCAGTTTTGGTTTTTTCAATAGAAAGAGCATCGTCTATATCTTGACTTCCTATTGGATCTATACTAAATACCACTCTATCTCGTATATCTCGTCTATCCTTTTCAGCAACCGCATCCCAAGACTTGGGTAGATCATCCATTACAACCTGGGGAAATGCTAAATCCTGTTGACTCGCTGCTATCCCATGTTCTATCAGGAGTGTGTCAATTTCTGTGTTTACCTCTCCAGCTTTCCCCAGTTTGCTAATAATATGACCATCTGGATATTGTGAATGTATAGCCCACTTATCTATCACTACTACTATGCGGTTTCCAATGATTTCATCCACATTTGAACAACTTATTCTTATTTTGGGGATATTTTCATTCACTGGAACTGCTAAATGGAAGCTGCCTTTCGTATCATCCTCTTGAACCATTGCAACTGTTGGTCTCCATTCTCGCTTAACTATCCCAACCACTCTACCCCTAACTGTTTCCTGAGCTTGTGGGTTATTTTTCAGGCTCAGTAACTGTTCTCCTCCTTTATCCTTCTCAATACTTTTTCCACTATCTCCTTCATCATCAAGGTCGTCAGCAAACTCCATCCACTCACCCAAATCCTGATCTTCGTCTTGATCTTCATCCCCATCTCCCTCAGCCTCTAATATTCTCTCACGATCTTCATCCTCCTTACTTTCCTCCTCATTACCTATTATCTTGACTACGACTGTATCCCCTACAATCGCTCGATTTATATTTACTATCCCTTCAATAATAATATCATGCTTATCTACACCAATTCTCTCAATAAAACCCGTTTGTCGCTTGTTTTTCCTCACAATCTTTTTTACTACTCCCTGTACAAGTTCTTTATTTCTCAAACCTTCCTGAATTTCATCAAATGAAAGATGCTGCTCATATCCGATATCGCCATCTTTTATAAGGCGGTGTTTTGCATACTCTTCTGCGGTTTTATCCGTAATATCCAACTCAGACCTCTCTGTAGCTTCTTTAAGTACTTCAAACTCCTTAATTTTATCTTTTATATACGTTTTTACAAACTCTGAAATTTCCATCAGCTCAACACCCTGAATCGGAACAAGATCGACGTCCCAGCTCTTTGTTGTTAGTACACAGATTTTTATCTTTCCCTCCAAATGCTGATATAGCCAAACTGCAAACCGAAGTATACTTGCCCTATCCCTTTCAACACTATTGACACTAGATATTTCGCTTTTCTCAACTCTGGTAGGATAAAAAATTAAATTGCTAAAAGTAACCGCACACTTTTCGCTATCTTCACAAAGTCTATTAAGTCTCGATATTGTTTTGCGCCTGTCGCGCTGAGCAAGTGCTTCAAGAACGGTCTGTGTAATTATAATATTTTTGACGCATTTCCACTCCAAAAACTCCGAATATCTACTGGAAACCCCGACATCAGGTATCAATATCCTGTCATATTCGCTGTCAATTACATTTGGTAACGTTATTTTATTATTATTCAGGCACTTTCGACAGCCCTTTACTCTACAGCTCAAATCATCCCTATAATACTCTATGTAACATGTCGAGTCATATATCATTAGGAATTAATATAGTTGATTTTTCAAAGCCAAAAAAAAGAAAAGAAAGAGGATAAGAAACATAAAAAGATAAAATAATTCTACCACTTACTCTCGCGAATGGTCCGACTAAGTCCAGAGGTTTTGCTTTTTCTGTAAAATGTGTCTTCGTACCGACCCCTGCTTCCTGCTTGGATCACCTGGATATCCATACTATCAATAGTTTTTAATAAAACAGTCGAGAAATTAGAGTGAATTGTACTTATAAGCTTCAAATCGGTCTCAGCTATTTTCAAACTCTAAACCAACCTGCAGTTTTTTCCATTTGAAATTCCAAAAAAGATGGCTTTATTGTTACTAAATTTGTCAAGAATTCTCAATCTGCGATTCAAACGCAAAGAATAATTAATTCACCAATAGAATCGAGCAAAAAGTTCATCCTGCTAAAAACACAGAAAGCACAGGATTAAATATCGCCCTTTTTTTTTCTTTATTTTTTGCTTACTGGGCAAGAAAAGTTTACATTGCTTGTTTTTGAACTGTAACAATGTTTAGTGAGCAAAGACTTTAAATCTGCCATATAATCCCCTTACATATATCGTCGACAACTTTATTATAATTTGACAATCAAACTAGCCGAAAAAATGGACGATAAAAACAAGACACTTGAAACAGAAGATTTGATGGGAATAGAATGGCGTTTTTCCGAATGGATTATGCAAGCGGGCGGTTTGACACCCTCAAATGTTATGGAATACTTTAGCCTTTCTCCGTTTTGGGATCCTACAAGCAACAATGCGGTATTGAGTATGCAGACTAAATTTAATGCTCTACAAAATTCCAATCTCGATTTGACGTAAGTTCATACTACTTCATGAAAATATATTTACACGCCCATGTGTTTTCAAACACTCTAGTTTTATAAGGCTTTCTATAATTGAATCTGTGTGTATAGACAAATGGTTGGAATAGAGTTTGTTCTGATGCACGAGAAATGGCCCAATTTATTTGTAATAGCAAAAAGGCGAAGATCTTCGCCCACCAAAGGTACTGCTCTCTTCTTTAATATTCGGTTTTATACCCAAAGTATGAATAATAACTGGTTCATTAACATTTTTTAATATTTCTTTTCTATCTTTTAGTGGTGAATACAGCTTTCTACTATGTCGTTAATGGAAATATATATCAATCTCCCACCTTGAAATCGCTTATTTCATCCAGAATGGTAATATTATATAAACATTATAAAAAAATACAATAGTTATTTAAACCCATCTAAACATATGTATATTTACAACTGACATAGCTTACCAGCTTGAATCTTATTGAGGAGGCGTTCCAATTGGTGTCCAAAAATGTTAAATATCACCCATATAGTGGGTATTCATGGGGCGTAGCCGGGAGTGACTCCAAACCTCAGAAGGATGCTTCAAAAGGTAAGAAATCTGTACTGCTACTCATTTATTGTTGCTATTTCTTTTCCACTTTTACTGAGTTTAACTTGAAAATGAACTAAAGTTGTACATCACTTCTATTATCTAATAAAAGTAGAAAAGCCTACACAAAGTGCCAGTTACCTACAGGTTAAAAACCAATTCAACAGCGCTATAGACTACATGCTAGAAATGGGCCCAAATAAATATGCTATACTTGCTCAACAGACAAGAATGGCTGAAGAAAGTGCCTTAAAAACAAACCAGTCTGTTCCAAGTGTTCTAAGCAAGAGCAGCAATCAATCGAGCACTTTAAGTCAATTGTCTAACACGGGAAAATCAGCACACGGAACTCCTACAGTTTCACGGACAAATTCAGGTATAATTTACAATGCATCTTCGGATGGTGGCATGCTGGGAACCGATTTTAACTATAGAGGTGCTTCTGCAGCCCCTAGTCCTGCACCTCACTTTCTTCCTTCGGCATCTGTCAGCCCTAGCCCCTCACAGTCTAGAATGCATTGAGCTTCTGTATCTTTTGATATTTACCAACTCATATTTCATATTATCGTGTGATACTTGTTTATATATATATGCCACGCCTTTTTTTCTGCAATTTTTATTATTTGTATAATTTTCTTTTTTTCTAAATACACATATGCGTTTTAATTTTCGCTGTTTATTCAACAATAGAACGGTATTTAACATATTTCAATTATATCAAAATATACTTCTTGATCTAATGAAGACATTTAACGAGCTATAGCGAATCATTGTTTTCTTGGTTACTGTATTTCACTAAATGAATATTAGCCGATTTTAAACCATACACTGTGAACCTGGAGAATATTTCATATTTTTATTATTTTTTGAGCTCAGCACTTTGATTTTGGTTCCTCGTCACATGTAATATATGATGATCGAAACTGTACAACCAGAAATACGTGGAAATAACCACATAGAAAGTGTAGCATGAACCCAATACTCACCTACTGCGATGTGCTTGGCAGATATCGTCACTATTATATCACCAGCTGGATACCGCTTTTATCGGTATAAACAAGCTA
>LSSK01000364.1:0-10082 GCA_001969505.1 Zancudomyces culisetae
TCTGTTAGACCACCTTGTGTACCCTGTGACCCAAGTGTCCTTCGAGTGTTTGAAGGGGTTCTGTATTAAATCTGCTATCCATGTTTTCATGCCACTCCATTTGTGGAATGCTCTGTCTCTAGCTCTGGTCGTTCTACTGTAAATATCTGTTATATTTAATTCTTCTCGCAATCTCCTCATGCATGTCGATCTGCCCACTCCCATGGCTATTCTTATCGTGTTTTCCACGGCTTGCTGTATCGGTTTTACCCTTGCTTCAGATATGCCGAACATTTCACCTCCATAACTAGCGACCGAAATGACTATCGACCTAATTACCATCTTTTTCATCAACAGCGGTGTATTTCTGTCTTTGGGTAGATACTAGTTGCTCATGGTTGCTCTTTGTACTTTTTCTTTCCTCTCCTGTATGTGTAGCTTGTTATTCCAATATTTATTGAATATAACACCCAAGTATTTATATTCATCTACTTCTGGTACTTTTGCACTTCCCAAAAAGTATTCTGGACTCGTATTCTCGGTATTAATATTAATATCTTCAACAGTAATATTTCCTACTTCAACTGTCATAATAGCACTCTTGCTAGCATTCACCTTCATGTCCCACCTCTGACACCATTGCTGCATCCTGTCAAGTGCTTCTTGCATCTGCTCTGGAGTGTCTGACAATAAGACTGTATCGTCTGCAAATAGTAGTCCCGGAATTTTTTCTTGGATCCCTGGTACTTCTATTCCCTCCATTCCTTCAAATATATCATTAATAAAAATATCAAAAAGCATTGGTGAGGCTGGGCATCCTTGGCGAACACCTCTTTCGAAGTTCATCGCCTCCGATAATTCATTTCCTACCCTTACTTTTATTCTAGTGTTAGCATAAAGTTCTTTAATTACTTCCTGTAATTTTCCATTAATTTTGTTCATTTTTAATTTTTTGAATAATAAACTATGTTGTACTTTGTCATAGGCTTTTTCAAAATCAATAAAACAAATTATGGTTTATGTATTATTGATTTTTCGCCTTTTTATAATTTCGTATAGCGCTGTGGCTTGGGCACGCATTCTTCCAGTGTCCTAAATCCTGTTTGCTCTTTATCTAGTAATATGTGTCTATTATTATTAATATTAAATGTAATACTTTATTTAGTATACTGTGTGAATTTAGTCGCTGTAAATACTCGATATCGCTATTTTTTACAATTTTCAAAAATGAATTATGTATTTTTATATCAATATTCACTTTAGTAAGTTTGGAAATTTTCAACACTTATATATCACAAAACATAGTTATTTACGGTTTGAAATAGGTACCCTGGAGCATAACACAACGGTTAAAAAATAATATAACTATTAATTCCGCATTTCGACATATTTTATGTTTAAAGGTGTAGTATATTTATATAGTTTTAAACATCCATATAACTCTGTGAAAGTTTTTCGGACTAAACGCATAATTACTTTATACACTGGGTTTTCTAAATGTCTACATATCGTAGAAAAGGTATTATAACAACCTCAGATAAACAAAATTTTACTGATAGATAATCGCATGATACTCTCGCATAGTTTATAAACATATTAAATAGTTTACAAGTGTAATATATATTCATGTAAATCTTTTCTTGACGATGATAGTTTATAATCTATAAGAAAAAGTTTAAAGAGCAATGGATATTCGGAATAGTTGCAGTTAGCAAGAATGCCAATGTCGTATATAGGATCATAATAATCATGTTGAATAGTCTGTTCCGTTTCAACATCGAATATATCCAAATCGCAACCCGTTATCGAAGTTGTACGATATAATATATTTTCCAATGATTTATATGTCGTCGTATCATAGTCGACTCCATCGGACAAAGAAGCAGTATACAAGTCCATATAGCTGTATTTATCCATAAAAACGACATCGCCGTCGATAGGTGAAATGGTGTTTTGAATTGAAATATCATCATGTAATGACTTTATGAGAAGATCTTTACATTCCAACTGATCATTGTAATAATATTTATTTTCAGCATCCAATGATTCCAGATTAAAGTTTTATTATATCCCACGTTTAACTCTTTATATAAATCTTCATAATCAGCTATAACACATACTCTAGCTATAAGATATCGCCTGAGTTTTGTATAATTATCATTGTGCTGCTTTATAGCTAATAGATATCTACTACATCCTCGCTTGGAACTTTAGGATACCAGATACAATAATAATTAAATATGCGAATTTCAGTTATCGAATCACGTTCATCTGCGAATTCTATACTCGAATAACCATTTTGTATCGAAAAGTTATTCTTTGTAACATATAAAGACTCGTATGCTTGAGATTTGCATATAAATTCTAGAAGTTTATAACATTTTACAATCTATTCTCCAAATGTGTGATTTTTTAATATACCGGTGATTACAGTGCTGTAATATTTAAACTCATAATATCACGCAATTTATATTCTGTAATATCACGTATTCTATCTTCATCGCTATCAAATAATTCATATCCAGTCTCCATTTCTATATTAAAATTTTCTATATCTCCTCTGGAGGCATGCATCATATTTCTAATAAAATCACACTCTCTTACTAAACTCGCCATTTTGTTATCATCCTCTTTTTGTTCATATTCCGTCAATTCTTTGTTACATATATAGCTGAATCCGAAAACTCTTTAGCGGCATATGCATTATAATCCTCTAATATAGTGGTTATATTGTGAACATAGTAGTTTTTATAATCTTTTATGTAAATAGGCTTGATTATATACTATTTAATTGTTTGATATATTGAAAAGTGTTTTACTCTGTTTTCACTTTTAAACTTGTTTACGAAACATTAATATATTATAGTAGCTAGGATAAATCCAACCAAACTCTTCCCAATTTTCATAGGTATGGAAAAAGGAACTGCACGTTATTGGTGCAATGTCATTTCTCAATCCATCAATAATCTCTGAACTCGAATTTTTTTTAGCAAATCAAACTCATTTACTACATTTGATTTTCCTGGATATATTCTTTTTACTTACCAAGCAGCGAAAATACCACAAAATTAATTGAACAACTCGAATTTATGGGCAAATGTGTTTATCCAAAAGATCATTTGATCTTTTGCTGAATCAAAATAGACCTAACAATGACAACCAAAAACCAGACTCCTTTCTATTCCCTATAATTTATGAGACCGCTTTTTAAAGTGATTTTAATGATAATTAAAGCCATTTTTACTCCTAAGAAACGAACCAAAGTATAAAAAGAAGAAAAATATCAATCGACAAAAATGGGCTTTCCACCTTTTACAGCAGAAGAAAACACCTGGGTTCCCACACAGCGACAAGACGGGAAAATAGCATTAGTCACAGGTTCAAGCAGAGGCATCGGCTTTGAGACCGCAAAGACCCTCGCTGCCCTTGGTGCACACGTCGTTCTCGTTGGAAATGATCCGGATCATGTGTTTGAAGCAGTGATTGAACAAATTGTAAACAAAATCGGGTGCGAACGATCCATGTTGGAACACATGCATGTGGATCTAGGTTCCCAGCGTAGCATCCTGCAATTTGCTGACAAATGGAGGGCAAGAAAAGATAAGCGAATCCATATCCTAATCAACAATGCAGGGATTCCTGGGATTCCCGGAAAAACCCAAGATGGTTGGGAAATGTGTTGGGGTATCAATTTTATTGGCTCAGCAATGCTCACCAGATTGCTGCTAGAATTCATGACTCCAACCAAACAAAACAGCGGCGATGCAGCAGGCGAATATCACGCATCGGGAATGGGCGTCGAAGGTGTTCATGGAGGCTCGATAACTGTTGGCGAAAGCAATAGCAATGCTCAACCAAAAGACGCTGATTCGCTCCTGAAACTAAACGATGACTCATGCGACCCTGCAAGGATTGTATTTGTAAGCTCCTCCGCTCATGTTTTTACCATGGGTTTACCGTTGGATGAAAAGTATCTTACGAGTTCTGGCGGAGGCTTTTTTTCACTGCGCTACGGAGAGTCCAAGCTAGCCGTGCTCATGTTTGCCCGTGAGTTGGCTAGGAGGCTAGAGAGCGGACTGCGTTCGCCTATGCGGAAAAAAAAGATTACAAAAGAAAATACACTAGCCATTCCTGACAGCGGTCCACTTTCTGGTCCAATCCATGTCTATGTTGTCCACCCAGGAACCACTTTTTCCAATTTCTGGAATGGTTTTCCTACATTTATCCAGAATATTATTCAAAAACTGAGTCAGAGTGCCGAAGCCGGCGCATTTACCTCCCTCTATTGTGCTACCGAGCCATCCATTTCTCACCAGACCGGACTGTACTATGCTGATTGCAAGGTCGCCGCTCCTGGCTACTGGGTCAATGACCCTGAAAAGTCTGCAAAACTTTGGGAGTATAGCTCGCAATGGATTGGACTGGATTCCTCGCTCTTCTAGTTAGACTATTCCGCTTTATTTAGTTAGACATTCACTGATAATAGTCATCATTTTGTCAACAGTTGATACGCCTGTTTTACATGTGAAAGGAGATTTATTTTTCATTTTATTTTCTGCTTACAAGTGTGCGTGTAACTCGGGTGTATACATCGTATTAGCCAAAGTTAATTTGATGGTTTTGATTTTTCCTTAAACAATCCGCTTGTCGTAGAACATACTCAAAATTGCTACCAAGGCACAATAACATGTGAGCAAAGTATACTCTATCGTTATTTTCAACATTTTGCAGCCCAGTAATATGAAAATTACATGAGATTTAATCCGTTGTATAGCAACACCTGCCGTAAGCCTGCTTTTTTTGTGATTGGAGAGTTAGAAGGCAATAAGTAGCTCACTCAGCAGTGACATAATGGCATCCAAGAGTGTATATTGTGCTCAGTGTTTAGGCGAGTTGAGAATCTGCTTTGCATAGTGCAACATGTATACCAGGTTACCAAGCCGTGTATTCAAAACTGTAGCTTGTATTTGAAGTTTGTAGTGTGAAGATAGTAAAAACAAAAACATTGACAAGCATGAGCAGAAAAGTATATTGTTTCAAACACAATAGGGGGATAATATGATAGTCACAAACTGCTATTTAACACAGTAGTGCATTAGAGTTGTTTTTGGTTTCAGAGTGTGTGGCACACAAAAGCATTAAAAAATATACAGCCATCATCAGCAAAGAGAGGAATATTTGGTTTGATATCTGCACCCGGCTTTATTCCAAACACATATAGCCACACCCACCCACTTTGGAATTATATTACCAACTCTTATCATTGTGAATCAAGTAGTACGCCACTAAATGGCACGTAAAATTAAAAGGCACTACACCTCGAACTGGCTGTTAGGCTAGTAGCTATAAAACGTTCTCAATTTAAATTTAAAAAATCCAATACAAACCCAATCGGAAGTTAAAAGCTTTAACAACCACTAGTTACCATCATTTTTTGATCATTGTTGACTTGTATTATACCTTTTACCTTCTTTTATGCCTCTTGTCCAAAGAAAAGAACATTTGCAATTACTTTATGTTTGTGCGTAGAAAATAAAACGAACCTCTTTGTTGGAACAAAAAAAAAAGCTTTTAGGGTAGAGTGTTGACTATAAGTTGGAACTGTTTCTGTCTGCTATTATATGGAACGAGTCAATCAGTGAAATGCTAAATAACAGTTGAAAGAGATAATCTAGAATCTAGTATGCAACAGTTTTTGTCTCTAAAAAAGGTTGAAAATTAGCCAGTGTTAGTAGGACCGATTGAAGTCTTGCGTCTGCTTCAACATGCTTAAAAATGTGAGCTTAAAATACCGGAATTTCTCTATAATGCAAGCCAGTGTGTTTTTTACAATGCGAACAATAGATTTTTTTTGCACAACGTTTTCTTGGTTTTTGGATTTAAATATATGGCATATATTTAGCCATGCTTTTCATGGTTCAAATATAGCTAATAAGTATGTGCAAAAAGAAATGAAAATTGGATGCTGGCTTTACTAATCCGGCTTTGTGGCAGGGCATTTTTTTAAAAATTAATGTAATTGTCATTAAGTTTCCAGTAAAGTTTTTATATAGTACAAGTAAATAATTAGAAAGATAAATTAAAAACCAATTAATTACATACAAAAACTAACAATCAAACAAGGCATAGAATTTGAGCCAAGGTTGTATGAATATAATTGTTCAGATATTCGTAAAATAGAAATACTCTATTTGATAAATATTATGGGCTCATTTTTTGCCTATTGTCAAGAATACTGTTGTCATTATCTCAACTTAAAAGCTGTAGTGCATTTACGTCTTAGCTTGCGGAATTAGGATTAATTACAGCTCAGGAATTAGATTCAGTATATACAAATAAATAAAAAACAAACATTAAACAATAAGAATTACAAAACGAAGCCGTGTAAAATACACGTACATTGCAGGCTTCCGCTTTGTATTTCTTTTTTGGGGGGGAGGGGAAGTGATTCTTTACTTCTTTCCTCTTTGGAAGATCCAATTGCTAGCTGCAATGCATTGAATGTATTGGATGTGTTCAAGCAAAGGTGGTAACAACAATAAAGAAAAAAATACTTTCAATTATAACGTACAAGCTTTTACCTAGCCATTTAATGAAGTATTGTTGTTTAACATTATTCAAACACACTACCCACGCCCTCATGGTTACCTTTATCAATGAGAGAAACAATATTTTTACTATGACTTACACTATTTTATATTACATCCATGCCTAAGTACCAAAAGAAAATTTCGTATATAAGTAGTATGGAGGAATCCAAGTTTAAGAATCTATAATCACGACGAATATCTTTTCAGACATTCCTGAATCGAATAAAAGTAAAAAGAGAATCAACCTCTATTCCTATCCTATAATATCTCTCAACCTATATCTTTCATCAAAAACTTAGAAGTGAAGAGATACTCCTATAGTTATTCCTATCTTCGTAAAGTAAAACATCAATTTAGTCCAGGAAAAACAAGTAAAAACTTAATAATACCAACATGAGTGTCAAAGTTCTAGCAATCGGAATCTGCGGAATCGCAATGGTTATGGCCGGAGGAGGCCATGGTGGTCATGGTGGTCGTGGGGGCCATGGTGGTCGTGGTGGTTATGGAGGAAGAAGATATCACAGAGGACGTTTCGGAGATCGTTTTGGCCCAGGCGGAGTAATCTACCCAGCCTTCGGACCTAACTACATTATGAACGTTCCTGGAGTTCAATATCCTGGAGTTCAATACCCTGGTGCTCAATATCCTGGTGCTCAATACCCTGGAGCCCAATACCCTGGTGGTAACAACCAGTATCCTAATAACTCACAGTACCCTGAAAATGAATACGACAGTGAAACTGAATATCAAAATGTGAGCACCTACGGATCACAATCCAATGTATATACCCCAACTGAAGAACCATCCTCAGAAGAAACTGGTGCTGGATATGAAACCCAAAACCCAGAACTTCCAACCGCCACCGAAGATTGTGGTTCAGGAAACGGTGACAACTGCGAATCAGCTGCTCCAGGGTACCAAACAGTAGTACCAACAGAAGAAATCACCTCATATAGAACCCGAGTAATCCCAACCCAAGAGTCTACCACATGCGAGACTGAAGTAATTCCAACCCAAGAGTCTACAACATGCGAGACTGAGGTCATCCCAACTGAAGAGTCTACAACATGCGAGACTGAGGTCATCCCAACTGAAGAGTCTACCACATGTGAAACTGAGGTCATCCCAACTGAAGAATCTACCACATGCGAGACTGAAGTAATCCCAACAAGCGAAGTCCCACCACCATATACATCAGTGATCCCAACTGAAGAGACTACATGCGAAACTGAAGTAATTCCAACTGAAGAGACTGTCACATATGAAACTGAAGTAATCCCAACTGAAGAGACTGTCACATATGAAACTGAAGTAATCCCAACTGAAGAGACTGTCACATATGAAACTGAAGTAATCCCAACTGAAGAGACTGTCACATATGAAACTGAAGTAATCCCAACTGAAGAGACTGTCACATATGAAACTGAAGTAATCCCAACTGAAGAGACTGTCACATATGAAACTGAAGTAATCCCAACTGAAGAGACTGTCACATATGAAACTGAAGTAATCCCAACCCAAGAGACTACATATGAAACCGAAGTAATCCCAACTGAAGAATCTACCACATGCGAGACTGAAGTAATCCCAACAAGCGAAGTCCCACCACCATATACATCAGTGATCCCAACTGAAGAGACTACATGTGAAACTGAGGTAATCCCAACAAGCGAAGTCCCACCACCATACACACCAGTCATGCCAACCAGTGAGATTCAACCACCATACACACCGGTCGTGCCAACCAGCGAAGTTCAATCACCTTGCCCTTACCCTGTTGTATCAACTGAAACTGTTGTTGAAACACAAGTCAGTACTGTTGTAGTTAGCGATGTTGTTACAGTTACCGTTGAATCCCCAGTCATGTACACAACCGAAGTAATCTGCAGCACCATTGTTCGCAAACTTAGTCCACAAGAAATCTACAATGTCCAAACCAGTGTAATGCCAGAGGTTCCATATGTTCAAACACCAGAGCCACAGCCAACATATGAGCAAGATAATGGATACAATACCGCACCAATTGAAACCGAAGTCATGCCAACTGATGCCTACAACACTGAAGTTATGCCAACTAACGCTTACAGCACTGAAGCCATACCAACTGATGTCTACAGCACTGAGGCCATGCCAACTGAAGCCTATGAAGCCATGCCAACTGAGACTTATGAAGCTATGCCAACTGAGACTTATGAAGCCATGCCAACTGAAGCCTATGAAGCTATGTCATCCCAACAATATGATCAGCCTATGTACTCTCAACAACCAGCATACTAAAATCACGGTTTTTTAACACGATAACCAGCCGTAGAAACCAAGCTAAACTTGGTTGTTAAAAATGAATTTTTTTTATTATATCATTTCCTCCCTTTTCGAATAACTCTATTATTTGTTAGTTTCTTACTGAATAAATGAGTTGTTGACAACAATTAGCACAGTGACAAGTTGGTTTATTTTAATTCCTTATATCTGCATCCAGAAATAAAAAGCAAAGCGCAAAGCGTGAATGCTTTGATGCAAAATGCAAAATGCAAAATTATCGACTAATAGGCGTGAAAAAAACTAAGGAAAAGCAATTGGGGGAGGTGTGATGGTGCAATGTTATTAATTAGTGAAGTTTTCCGATTTCGTGTTTGGCCAAAATGGCACGTTCAGCGCGGAAAATAAAAGAGTCGAGAATACCAGCAACAGTAAAAATGCTACCAATGATGGCAAGGGAAGAAGATAGGAAAGAGGTAAAAGAAGGTTTGTATTGTGTATAGATAATGCGCATCGGAGAGATATCAAAGACAACAAAGAAGCCAGATTTCTGGTTGGCGAGGAGAGCAAGGAGAGCAGCGTTGTTCTTTGCATCTTCGGCATTGTCATGTTCAGTGACAGAGTATTGGTTAGAACGTAGAACAGTGTTGTTTAGATAATGCAGCTCGGTACCAACGACTTTGACAAAGTACTGATACATGACATCCCTCACAGGTGCCGATTTAGACACCTTATCAAGAGGGTTACTCTGGCCCTCAAATGTTTCACCAAAAGATAGTGTATTTATCGTGTGGCTAAAATCATAGTTTTGTGGATAGTAGTGATGCATTGCATGCATGTGCACCTTGTCTCGTTTTATTGTTTCTCCTGCCATAATGTGGAAATTACCTGCAACTTTGTTGATGCGGATGCGTCCAATTAATCGACAACCCTCACCCTCTTGGTCCTTTATTTGCTCCACATATCTTTCTTCTACACACTGCTCAATGGAATCCGGTTCAATGAATGCCATTCCTGCAACCTGGTACGCTTGGTGCACCTCTTCACAGGTGTTACAGCAACCACTTGGTGGTGCTTTTCCATTGTAACAGCTTCCACATTTTGGCTTATCCAAATCTTTGCCACTTTCTCCTTCCTTTGGTCTCTTTTCAAACACTATCATGGGTGCATGTTGTATTGTATTATACGTTAATTGGGCTTATACTTCAGAGTACACATGTATAGTCGTAATTCTCCGTCCCCCCCCCCCCCCCC
>LSSK01000365.1:0-11958 GCA_001969505.1 Zancudomyces culisetae
GAGTGTAGAATTTGCATATCCACACGTTTCCCGATTTTCCGTTCCAATAGTATATCCCGATTCGATGTTTAATGATAACTGCAGGTACATACAAGAGCGGTGTAGAAAAAGTGGCTTGCCAATGCGAGTTCCACCTTTTTTTATATCTTGTTTCTCCTCTCTCCTCTCTTTACCCGGCGAATAAGGCGTAAGTGGCGTTAATGTTGGTTAATGCGGGTTTGAGATTGCTTCATTAATTGCATCGAGCCATTACTGTTTAATTTTCAATGCCTTAAAGCCAGCAATCTGATTTGCCGTTTTTTTTCTACCACTAAAGGTATAGTTTTCCAATCGATAATTTTTTTTATAGCCAAGCTGGAATATATTAAGCAAACCAACCAAATTAAAGATAAAAAAATTGGTACTAGGAGCTCATTGGATTTTGGATAGCAAGTCCAAACATAACGGAGAAAGAAGAAAGAAGACAGCAATACTCGAGTATACGCGTGTATACAATTTGATCAGATGGGTTTGCGTTTACTACAAAAAAGAAAAAACAAAACTCAAAACTCAAAGCTATTCCCAAGTTGTACATAAAAAGGTTTTTATATAAAGAAGTGCTGATTGTAAAATTCTGTACAAATTTTGAGTCGGTGGAAATCTGAATCTGTATCCACTCCTGTGTGTTTATTTTCAGTTGCACCTATAAAAGCAATTGATATTTTGTTAGCCATAAAGGACATTAGGTTTATTAATGGATTACTTGTTTATTTAAATGTTGAATATCTTGCAAGTTAAAAAACCGTCGTTGCAATAACAGTTCCAAAAGTATGTGTCGGAATTGAAACCACTAGCAATCAATCTGGAATAGTGGGGGGGGATACCTGTACTTATAAAAATAAACAATTTTACCATTTCGTGCGAGAACCAATTCCAGCTTGATCTTTAACGCTTCTCTCTGAAAAGTGGAGGATACCGGTGATATATCAAACAAAACTAGATCTATTGCCGCATCTCTGTATGCCTTCTAGAGTTTTATGTTATATCTTGACATTTATCTTTTCTTATTTTTAATTCATACAGATTATTAATGGGATCTGCAGAGTTTTGAGGAGTATAAAAATGTGAATGATAAAATTACCCTTAAGCAGTGTGGCTCAAAATCAACCAGTTCGCCAATATCATGAGTGTAATCTTGGACGTTCCTGGGGTTTGTGCAAAATAAATGGTCAGTAAGCCGTGAATACTTGCAGCGGCTGAGTGTGGTAATTAGCCAAAGTCTAAGAAGCTTGTTACCACCTGTAATGACCTGTGTTTCTGTTTCCATGTATTTTGTATTTTCAACCCTCTGGAGATTCAATTGAGATTTAAGGTATACAAATTTTCTCCATAAGTTTAGAATGTCGGTCTGAGGGCTGTGCCATAAAACACAAATTTCATGAAACAAACTCGATTCGGCTACCTAAACATTAATAATGCCCATAAGTTTATTTAAAAGCTAAAATGTTATTGTAGGACATCCACTACCCGTGTAGTGGTTGATATAAAAAAAAATAAGTGGAAATAATATATAAAAGAGTAGTACCTTTATATTCTCAAGCAGGTTAGAGAGTGGAATCAAACTTGCTAGTTTTCTCCATAAATTCAGGATTCTCGAATCACGAAAAGTCAGCAAAAGAAAAACAAGATCGTCCAGTAAAATACCCAAAAGTTTATGTGATGATAAGATCATTTTGATCAGAAGGTCGAGTGAGTCTTCAACTAATAGTACATTTTCCCTAACCTCAGTGTTCTTGGAATAAAATGGATCTGCTGTTGTAGTATATTTGAGAAACAAACACATGAACTATTCGAAAATACAAATTGTCATTGTATTATATCATTAATAGGTATACAATTAGTGATTTGGTTGATTTTCCAAACGAAAGCGTAAAAAAAAAGACTGAATAATCAGCTAGAAAAATAAAAAGAAAAAGAAAAGGTGTGACCTACCATGTGATCACGGAATCTCTTACTATATTCCCAGATCCTATTTACGATGTTGGAGTACAAAAGCACATAAATACTGACAAATCCACTTCTCAGATCTAAAAGAGCTTACCTTATTAACAGATCGATATCCAAGTGGTATATGATGAATGAGTCTAACAATACATTATTAAAGAAATAACTCGAGTCGAATGCTGAAATTGTAGTGGATTCTATGTTTGCTTTAGTATCCGATCCTGATACTGTTGGCGTGGGTTTTTTATCGGGGCCAGTGTCATGAGAAAACAGCAGCTGTGTTTCTGAAAGTAATATATTGATAATCTCGATAATTTTCTGTAATTCTAATTCTACACTGCTGTTATCAATACTTGGGAACGAGTTTATTATATTGGACAGATAAAACAACATTTTTTGGATTTGAGTTGTGGACAAGGCTTTCACTTTTAGATGGTTGTGCTTTAGTTTAGAATGTAGTAGTTCGATCTTGTCGGCTAGAGCAAGAGAGTATGAATCAAGTACTGGTAATAGCACATTTTTGGATGGATCGCAGTTTATGATTGAATTGACTTGTTGATTTACAATTGCCAGACTTTTAGCACACCAATCAATCGCACTATTCGATAGAAACAGAAATAAGAGATATGACATATAAACATAAAGAATAATAACAATAGCATTTCAATCGTAAACTTTGATGTTATTATCGTTAGAGTATCATTTAGGAGAAAAAATACATACTCTTGATTCGAGATTTGGTTTGGTTGAGGGTTAAAGGTTTTTGAATACTCCAAAATAGTCGATACTAGTTGATGGCTAACTTGAGAATCCACATAGGTTTCTTTACAACGAATTAGCAAGTTGAAGATGAGTTGATATTCAGAATATTTTTCGTATATAATATTCGACGAGCTACATTTCTGAAAGGTCTATTGAAAATGTGTCACTTTTAAATAAAGTAGAAATTCAGGTATAATTGAAAGTAAAATCACCTGTTTGCTGAATTGAAATTAGCAACAGAGTTTATAATAAAGAGTCGAACAAGTGAGGCAACGAATCGAATTGACCTGGAATACTTACTTGTTGGGCCCCTTGAAGAGCCGAAATTAGTTTTTCTTTTCGTATTGGAATTCTGTATTTCTGAATGGATTCGACATATTCGACAAAAGCATGTCTTAGGTCGTCATACATAATACATTATATATGGGTATGGGTATGTGTATGGGTATGTGTATGTGTATCTTTTCTTTTAATAAAGTCTTTTTGAGGGAAGGAAGGATTAAAGAACCGAATAATAGAAAAAATCAAAATGGAAACTATTTTTCTTGAAGTAATAGCTGATATAGAAAATCAGCTGCTTAAAACAAGGTAATTTGCAGCCTTTTGGATTGGATCACATTAATTTTATTTGCGGGTTTATTTGGGACGATTTTGTACTGAGATGAAAAAGAAAAATAAGAATAAGAATAAAAAAATAAAAGAGAATTGGAAAAAAAAAAAGAAAATGAGAAAGGCAATGGGGATTATTTGGTGGAGAAAATGGTACCTTTGACAATTACAGCCCAACCAATCAGACGCCAATGCTTGTCGATTCTTCTAGAGATGGCAATTTTTTCGTTGATCTCAGTACAGCAAGGAGAGTTCAGAAGCAGCCTAGCCATATCAGCCTTGACACCCATGACCTTGGCACCAACGGAGGTGGAACCAATGTTCAACATCAGCACTTCGTTCTTGGATAGTTTAGATACACGAGCTTGCTTGTTGTCATCAGTCTTTACACCCAGCAGACGACGGAGCAAAAAGAAGTTGACGTCCAAATCAGTGTAGACATCAGGAAGCTTTCCAACAGCGCCCAATACTTGACCAACGAGACGATCACTTCTGCAATAGGTAGGATCAACGAGTGTTCCAACACCAATCAGACCACCTGGCACAGCAAATTTGAGGTGGTTGGATTCAGCATTGAGAGAGATGATTTTGGAAAAGATAGGAAGAATGGTTGTGCGGCCTTGTGAGTCTTTGGAGACAAGCCCTGGTCGGATTTCAATCTCCTGGTTAACTGTCAATACTCCCTTCAAGATACTTCCTCCTGCAACTCCTCCCTTCAACTCATCTACCTCGGCTCCTGGCTTGTTGACATCAAAGGACCGGATAACTATTAGGCGAGGGTCTGAGGTAAAGTCTCGGATGGGTACTGGGATTTTTTTAACAATGTATTCTACCACTGCGTCAATATTGTATTTTAACTGTGCTGAAATTGGAACAATTGGTGCGTTGTTTGCTATTGTTCCCTTTGTAAAGTTGAGAATCTGGTTGTAGTGTTCCTTGGCCTGTTCCTCCTTAATCAAATCTACCTTGTTCTGCAGAATGATCACGTGGTTCAGCTTCATGATTTCTATAGCTGCCAAATGCTCAGATGTCTGTGGTTGTGGGCAGCTTTCGTTTGCTGCTATCAACAATATTGCTGCATCCATAACAGCTGCTCCGTTAAGCATAGTTGCCATAAGAATATCGTGCCCTGGACAATCAACAAACGACACATGTCTAAGCAATCTAAACGTTCCGTTACATCCCGCTCGCTCGCAGCTGAAGGTTTCCTCCTTATCTGATCGGCAAGACTTGTAGCAGCCTGGTCGTGGGCAGCTTTCATTATCGCACTTGTATATCTTTGCATTGGCATACCCCAGCTTGATTGTAATGTTTCTCTCCAATTCGTTTTTAAATCTTACTGTTTGCACTCCTGAAATTGCCTTTACCACTGTTGATTTACCGTGTGCTACGTGTCCGATTGTTCCTATATTGATTGTTGCCTGATGGTTCATCACCTCTGGTGATAGTGGATTTAGTTTTGTTGCGTCTATTTCCGTAGCCATTTTCTCTACTCGATCTTTTCCCTATTTGCAGTAGGTTAAGTTTATCTTGTTTTTTTTAATTCTATAGATTATCAAAATTTCAACAGAAATGAGCTGAGCTCGAATACAATTCAAAACTTTGTGTGTGTGATTATATCATTTTATTTCGAATCAATACGAAATGTCACAAGGGTAGCTTCATCTGATTCCTTCACATCAGAATTCTGTGTGTTTTGAAAATGTAAAATAAAAATTAAAAAATGTAAAAAAAAATCAACCAACTTGGTTTTAAGTTCTCTTACTTTTGTTGTTGTTGTTGTTGTATCTTCTTCCACAGAGATTCTTTCGGTTTAAGAAGGTTTATAATTCACGAATTTACCGGTTCGATTCAATCTTTTGTTGATTGTAAAATCTGAATTGAATTGAAAGTATAATCCGACAGCACTACTCTTTATTTACAGTAATAATTAACTGATTTTTAAAAAAGTATTGTTTTTTTTGCACACACAAACAACCCTTATCCAAATAAAATTTTTGTTTTTTTTTTGCCTTGCACTTTTTGGTTTAGGAATCAGTAGGCAGAAGGTACGCTAGTGAATTAATGGAGTTTATACTCATTTCTAGAAAAAAATTTTCACGCTTTTTCTATAAAAAAAAAATGAAATGAAGTAAATTGAAAAGTGCAACAGCAATTGGGGGGAATGGATGAAATGCGTAAGCGACCGAAATATAAGAACTGCACTGATATAAACTAATATCTTAGTACAACACACACTTGGATATGAGCAGTAGTTTTTCGCTTTTAAGGATGATAGAGCATATATAATACAATTTAATGGATTTTAGTGACCATAGAATCATGCCATAGGTTGTTTAATATGTAGGGATTGTGATATTTTCAATCTGATATGTTTTTCAGTCGAGCTGCAGACTATGTTAGGAATGGCACTGATTCGGTCAGTTGTACTCAGGTTATAGATAACTCGATCAGCTCTATATGGTCGTTAAATACTGTTTTATCGCTGAATTAATAATAATAACAATAATAATCTGTAATACATAAAGTACATCCTATTAAGAAAGGTACACTTTGTTCCTACTTTTGATGTTCCTTCTTACACTTGACTTGACAATAATCCTATCCATGCTTTACCGAATATATAGAATTCTTTATTATGGCCCACAACCGTGCTCTCATTAATAGTCGTGTACTACCCTGAACCGTAAATTGATTCGCTAGCAAAGGGTTTTATGAATCATATTACACAAAAGATAACTGAACCCCAAAGTTGGGAAAAAGATAAAAACATTGCGTCGGCGACAGGATTTGAACCTGTGCGGGCAGAGCCCAACAGATTTCTAGTCTGTCTCCTTAACCACTCGGACACACCGACCGCTTTTTAAAAAAGTTTTTAAATGTATTTGTTTAATGCTGTTTTTATTGATTTTATTGTTTTAAATGCCTAAGTTTGTTGTATTTTTTTTAGTTTTTCTACTAAACGTTAAGTACTAAACAATAATATTTTAGTATCTCTTACCAATTTAGTTAATGTTGTATTTATGTTCCGCCTTAAATGATACGTTTATTTTGGCAATTTACTTGATTTTAAACTGTTCCCAGTCACATCAGCTGGTTGTTTAAATAGATGAATTTATCCATAGTGTTTCTTTTAATTACAACATGTTTTGTAAGAGGTTTTTCTTCTAGGTTTTCGTAGAATCTTTATAAATTTTAACAAATGGTACAAATAATAGTATTGATAGTGTTGTTCACCTCAGTGCAATGGAGTCTTGTTTGTATCTATGATAGACACCTGGTTTGTGTACACAGGAGAAATTGATATTTTTGTTTAGAATGATGTCATCATATTATCTTTGTTTTATTATATTCATTCTATTTATTGGTAAAAAGAACTAGTATGTTATCGATCCTAAAACAACCCATTTGAGATTATCAAGATTAAATAATTAAATAATTTAAAATCGTTATACAAGAGTATTTCACCTTTGGTTTTCTATTTTTAAAGAAAAGTACCTAATAAGCTTGCAAACGAGTGTAGTATCGGATTATGAAACATATACCGCTTGTTATTGCTGTGGGTTGCCATATATCTTCTTTTTTGTGTTGTATCCATGACGCTTTAATGTTTAACTATAGTTAGGTGCTAACCAAAGCTAGCATAAGCTCAACACTTTTATTTTTAGCTATTTCCATACCATCTTCCTGACATTTTTACTTTTTTTCTCTGTCTAACCACATTTTTTTCACACTCGAATATCGAGGTTTCGAAGTGGGTGAATAATTGAAAATACATGTTATTTTTTGGGCTATTCTTTCCGGGTTAAAAATTGTTCTCCATATTTCTCCGATTGGAATGGTTTGTTGATCTATTAATCACTGAGTAATATAAAGTGTGACATTTTAGCCGCTTTTCTTTTTTTCTTCTTATTATTATAGTGTTTGAAGCTGATGTGTATTTTATATATACGGATAAACTTGTAACAACAAAGATCGTGGCGAATAGAAATTTTGTTATTGGTTTCATCATTTAAATATCCCTTTCAACAATATAGTAGTCTGTTGGCTTTGGCCAACTTATTGACCCGAACTTTTCTTCTTTTGCTTCTATTATGTAATACTGTTGGCGTTTTTTTGCTGTGCCACCGCAATAGGAACAACAAGAGTATTTAAAGCAGTTATCCGTTTATTTTGAAGGGAAGTGGGAATGTTAGAGTTGGCATTGATTGTTTATGAATACCTGCGTACCTGACCCCCCGTTTATTGAAAAAATAAATAGATCAGGAAAATCCGTATGGGTGAAACACAGGTCTTTTTTTTATGTTTTGTCTTACGTTTATATTGGTGTTAGATTATGGTTAATAGTGCTACAACACTATGTGATTAATAAAAATTCAAGCTAGGTTATCCGTATGTCACATGTAATGCAAAATGACAGTGAAGTACAAATTTTAATTTGTGGGCTGATGCAATCGTTGCATTTTTTATTATTGCGATTTACCAATAATCCGGCTTACGATAACATGATTGCAACTTTGATACTAGGGTTAAATCATGTTTTTAAATTACCTTTTTCAAACCTATATAATTTGGTTTGCCTCATATTAAAAGTATAAGAACAACTAATTGAGCCAAGGAGTAAATGGATAGTAAAAAAATGTGTTTTGGGTATTCATAGATACGATACTGATCTACTAAAAGCTATCGTACAGTAGTACGATGATCGTTTTTTTGTTGTCATAAGACTACTAAGTTAACCGAGTGAAATCTGTGCTGATTGTCACGTTTCATGATTCATTTGAAACAACTTTGTGATGTTAGAAAAATACTTCAAATAGTTAGGAATTTTTGGCACGTTTCAAGATTACTATTTCTGTGACAACTAATTTTTACATTTAACGCAATAAATACTCTGTACATCCCTGCTGTAGATGTACTGCCAGTTACTCTAACTAAATATTATCAAATCAAAACTAAAAAGAAAGCAGCACAAAAGACAAAAGAATGGATAATCTTGGTGAAAAAGAAAGGGGAAGCCAGTCTAGTCTCAGAGATCAGAAGGATAGATATGACGTAAATAAGGTCATAGCATTAACAACAGAAGAAGAGAGTATAATTAAAAAGGCTCGAAGAAAAATAGATATTCGCATCCTGCCCATCATGTACCTGTTGTACCTTTCAGGTGCTATGGACAGGTCCAATGTAGGAGCAGCAATGGTCAATGGTATGATTGAAAGGTTAAACCTCACATATTCTCAGCAAGGAAGTGTTAATTCACTGTTTTTTATCACGTACATATTGATGGAGCCATTTGCAAACATGATTCTGAAAAGAACACGACCATCATTTTGGTTTCCATTTATTGGGATTGCGTGGTCAATAACGTGTATGTGTATGGCGGCTGCCAAGAATGCTGGACAAGCAATACTCATTAGGCTGATTCTGGGTCTAGTTGAGTCCGGATTTACACCAGGAATGATTACATACTTGGGGTACTGGTATACACGCGAGGAGCTGGGTCCTCGCATGTCTGTCATGTTTTCAGCACTCCCAGCATCTGGAATCGTCAATTTGTTGTATGGTGCGTTTGTCCTGATACGTGTAGGAAACCTGGCCCCATACCAGCCAATTTTTATTTTTGGTGGAATGATCACATTTATTATTGCTATTGCATCCATTTTTGTGATTAAGGACTATCCAGAACGTGCAAAATTTTTAACGAGTACCGAACAGAGCCTAGTAATCAAGCGAATCAATGCCAGCCAGGGCAGTGCTGAAAAATCTAGAATAACCATTAGAACCATCCTTGGTACCATTCTTGACTGGAAGGTTTGGGTATTTGCTCTTCTCAATCTGTCCCGAAGCTATATACTTTACGTTATGGGTTTTGTTGGTCCAAGCATCATCAAATCATTTGGATTTTCAAGCGCAACATCCACATTTTTGTCCAGCTTGGTGTCGATAACCGGCACAGTCAGTGCAATCGCTTTTGCGTTTCTCTTTCAAAGCACACCCTACTTTATCAGGGTTCTAACTCTAGACATTCTGTCTGTAGTCTGTTTTGCTGTCGTTGCGTACACTAGAAACAAGGTCCTCCGACTAGTATTTATTTCTATTCTGGGCATCCCATTGTATGCAGCCATTCCTACCGCAATGAGTTGGATGTCAGTAAACGCTGGCAGTACACAAAAGCGTGCATTGAAGTCGGCCCTGTTTGTAATGATTGGTTCAATTGCTGGTATTATTTCGCCCTATCTTTTTACAACTGCAACCGCGCCGAAGTATACTTCAGGCTATGCGTTTGCATTTGGACTATATGGGGTTTCAGTTGTTTTAACTTTATTGCTTGCTTTTAGTCTTAATCGCATGAACAAGAATAAGGACATGAATCCACAAGATGTATCACATTTGAGCCCGGAAGAGCAGCGAGCCATGCACGATTACCATCCAAATTTTCGTTATATGCTGTGATAAAAAATTGAAGGATTTTTTTTCTATTTAATAATGCTAAGAGGTCTATTATTTATTCTCTACTCCATTTTTATATTACACATAGTTTGTATAAGAATAATGGATCTTTAATACACTAATATTTGCATTTCTCAACGGTTATTGCAGTTACAGCAACATTATTTTACAGATCGATAACCAGTCTTGTACTACTGAAGTTGACTATACAAAAATAGTTGGACTTTATTCATATGGTTTGATTATTGTACCAATTTAATCAATGATCAATAAATATTTCTAACTACCAAATATTTCCCTAATTACACGCGACCCACAGTATTTATATTTATACTTCCTCTGCGATGAGTATTCACATCCCTCTTCTACGCAAAATATTATCACTATTCTACTGAATGATTTTGAATTAAATGCTAAAGACTATCAGTGATATATTCATTATTTACTTTTAGACCCTGAAAATCAAGTGTTTCAGAATCCCAATATTTCCTGAGTTGACATCTTTTTCATCAAGAAATATGCAATGTACAATGGTTTTTCAACTTTTGCAAGATAGATAATTAATCTATCTATAACACTACCACCACCACTAAGACATTCATATAGTATTGTAAGTTGTTTATAGATGTGTTCAATTCGATAACTACAGTTAGATTCATCATTTTGAGTATTTCACATTATACTTTCATCTTCCACTAATTATATAAATTTACACCATTCATTTCAAAAAAAAGGCTAGTATCGCCTTTCAGAATATTTTTAAGCATAGATACATAAAAATTAACAGTTCTCTTAGTATACACCAGATATTTTGTAAGAGCATTACATTATTATCCGAATGGTTATAGTTGACAAAATAATGTTAGCACTAGTACTCCAGTTGCTTATCCCAATCACAAGAATAAAAATTATCAATAAACTTTATACAACGTAGAGTAAAATTATAGTTTTCTGATGATTCTAGCACACCTCAGTATAAAAATAGCATATGGTACTTAGATGATGAAGATATAATACATACCCCTGCCTTATAAACTAGCTCATGGGTTCTATAAAATATAAATATTTCAGTCAACACATTAGCACAAAAGTTGTTTATTTTCAAACATGTCATTTTTGTCACGCCTTTTAATTCGAGCTATTTCCGTTTGAATAGTTATATAACAATATATCTGTAGTCCAACCTATTTACTCTGTAGGAATATTGTTTGGTTGTCAGACTAAACGTATTTTGTTTTTCAATTAATAGGTGTTGATTACTTGAAATGTAGTATCGCAACCAGGATTATCCAAATTAAATGCCACAAAGTAGTTTGCCAACCCTTATAAATATCTCGATCAAGAACCATTCAATAAACGCCCAATACCTATAATTGAGATCGAAATTGCCAGTTTATGTTTGATGAAAGATAAGGAACTGGAACGTCCATCCGTTGTCAATTTGATTAAACTTTTTTTGTAAATGTCCATTTAAGTGATTATACACGAAAAAGACATAAATTGCACCAAGCGTGGTGTATCACAATACAACACTACCGCTTTTCACCTACTAGTTTAGGTAGAGCTCTTTACTCCAAGTGCAACCATTCTATAAGCTCTTTTTTCAAGTACGAATTCCATTGAGTTTCATAAATGGCATATTCGTAACTATCTACGTAATGGTTTTCTGAAACGAGCACCTTTGAAAATACATTTTCTATAGATACTTTTGCAACCTTCTCCAGCCATTTCCGCATCGGCACGTTATCTTCAGTAGTTATAAATACAACTTTGTGAAGTTTTAAGAAGTCAAAGCTCGTCTGTAGACAGTAGTAGATTGCTTCGCTCCCATATCCACCTTTCCATAGTCTATAATCCAAACCTATCCCAACCTCAGCATTAGATGATTTTAGATCAATCTCTTTAAGACCACAATTCCCAACTATTACAAAATCCTCGTCAATACCGTTTGTTCCCGCTTTTAGTATCTCTTCTTTGTTGAATTTGTTTGCAAGATTACCTAAATTGTTCACAGTAATTGCAATTGCAAAAGACAAGTCCTCACCAAGTGCATTTAGTTTTTCTCTATTCTTTCTTCTTTCTGCAACATCTTCTAGCGACCAACCCTCTCGAGCCTTAGCCATGAACATTAAATACTTCATTGTTTCAGGACAA
>LSSK01001813.1:0-10474 GCA_001969505.1 Zancudomyces culisetae
TGGTGAGCCTTTAGAGAATCAGGTAGTGGAAGAGAGTTGGAAGCAAGATCAAGAGAATACAAACCCAACAGGTCAATCAGGTTCTGAACACAAGCATTGATGGTGTGTAAGTGAGGCAAAGCAAAGGACTGGAGAGATTCGGAATAGGAATCGAACAGGGCGTTCCAGTCAAAAAAGTAGTCAGGGCAGCAATAGTCAGCTTCAGCCAAATCAACAGACTCAAGCAAATACTCATCGTCAAAGCCAGGATCTTCGGGATCAAGCTTTTCAAGAGTAGAAGGATCGCAGTCTACAACTTTAAACTTCAACAAACAGTCAAAAGAAGCAATAGGGCAGGAACCGTCAAGCAGAGAATCGGGAAGAAGCAGCTCAAAGGCGACATAGGTGGATTTGGGAGAGTTGTAAGATAAAGAATCGATAGGAGCAGCATTGAGTGGGCGAAGAACAGAATCAATATCATCGTCGGTAGTCATGTCGACATAAACGTGCTCCAAAATGCATTCGTTGAGAGTGTTGACACAATCAAATTGGAAAACAATGTGGCGAGCAAAGACATGTTTGTAGCAAGCAACAGTGTATTCAGTTTCGGATTCAGTCAAGGCAGTTGGAGAAGTAGAAGAGGAAAGCACAGGACCAAACTCACTAAACATTTGGGCGGTTTGTTCTGCCTTTTCTTTCGCCTCTGCTGAATATACTGCACCTGCCCCTGCTCCTACTGCTGCTGTTGTTGTTGTCGCTCCTGCTGTTGTTGTAGTTGAGATCATAGGGGTTGAAGTTCGACTGTCGCCTAGTTGTAGACTCTGTTCACGTGACATGGGGATTGAAGGAGAAGACAAAAGGCCAATATGTGTTCTGGCAGCGAGTTCAGCATCACGTGATACGCGAGGGATTGCGCTCAAATCGATACGCTTGGATGCATAGGCAGGATCAAAGGCATGAGCAGCCAAATTAGCTTCCAACTGATCCAGTGCAAATGTTGAGTCGTCACGAATGTACCTGACACGTTTGCGTTCATCACGCATCAAGCTGAGAGCCCACACAGCTCTGTCACGTACTTCGTCATCACGGTCATCCAAGCAGCGTTTGAGGAGTGTTTGGATAGATGTACGCAGCTTGCCCTCAGCCTGAGGAGCTGCTCCAAACTTAGCCAACGACGATACTGCCGCAGCTCGTACAACTGCATCTTCCAAAATAACTCGGTTATAGATATGGCGAATGTATATGGTTGGCTGTGATGTGGCTGGGCCTTCCTGACCTAGGAAATGCAGCACTTGAACTGACAGCTTGCTGAACTCACAGTCTTCAATAAACTCACACAAATGAGCCAACGCTGTTTCGCGACACTCACCAACCTGTCGTGCAAGCCCAATAATCGAGTCAACAATACGCTGCTTGAACTCAAGGCTTCCTTCATCACGCAACGCTCCAGCAAGGAAACTCAAAAACACAGCATGTTTCTGTGGAAACTTGACACTCAGATTCTTGACTGCTTCTGCCACTATTGTCCGGAACTCGTCGCTGATTTCTGCCATAAAACTCTGCATCTGCCCCATCAACCGGTCCACTGACGCCTCGTTTCCTGTCTTCAACAACGTTGTAATTGCCAAGGTTGCTACTGGTCTGCTGCTGTCGCTGATCAGTCCCTCAATATCCACATTGCACACCTGTGCTGCATCTGCCCGTCTACTCGCCAATCTGTCCAGTATCCGCATCGCTGCAAACCGAAGAACTGTCTTGTTTGATCCCAAAAAGCCCTGCAACACACTTACTGCTGCCGACAGTCGTTTCTTCGACACTCCCTCGTACTCGCATATTGCCCGTGCCGCCTCCAAACTCACCATATCTGTCCGACTACGCAGATTATCCTCCAACAAATCCTCCAACCCTTGCTGCATTCCTGTATCGTCTCCCATCACTTTAACTGCATATCGCACCATCAATACCTGTGCCATTCCGTTTTTCAGCACTGCTCCTCCTCCTCCTCCTCCTCCAAACCATCCTCCACTTCTTCCTCCTCCAATTCCACTCAGCCCTTGTACCATCTTTGCTACCGCCATCCGGTCCTGTTGTTTCAACATATATTGCAATCCCAGTGCATGGTACTGTTCAATTCCTGACCCTGTTGTCGCTGCTCCGCTACTTCCTCCAAAAAACGACCCGCTCCCACCACTGTGTGAAAGCGCCTCCTGTACTTCTCCTCCCCATCGTCTTACTATCTCTCTTGCCTTCCATTGTAAATGGTACGCCGATACCAATGCTGCTGACGATATCACCTGGTTTTTATCCACTATCGCTCCCTTCAAAAACCTCTCTATCGCTGGCAGCATCGACACGTCTGTGATTTTACACAGTGCCCTTATCGCCTTGGCTCGGTACATTTCCTCCGACTTTGGCTGGATATCCTTCATCAACGAGCTTGTTACCATAATCACATCTTCTGATATCTCTGACAGTTCCTTAATTGCCAAATACACCATCTGTCTCAACGACATCTATTTTTACATATTATTGCCCCCTCTTTTTAGTACTTACTTTTACTTTGTTTATTTCTCCCACTTACATCTTTGTTTTGGAACAGCTTTGTGATATTGAAAAACAGCTCTGTCGCCTCTGTAGTGCTTAATACATCTCCCCTTTGCAGTATATACATCAATTTGGCCAACAACAATCTACATTGTCTAGGTTTCAATGGCGTCTCGTTAAAAATCCTTGCTTCCTGTAATACCGCTGATTGGTCTACCGTCATTAACGCCCCCAACTCTCCTATTGTTTATAACCACATCTTTATTGTTATACCCTCCCCTCTTTCTATCTCTTAAATTACTATTCATCCATATATTTAATTTGTCTTTTTATATACTTTTTAAATTCTTACCTCCATCTTCGTCCTTTTTCCAACTCATTTTATTATATTATCCTGTATTTCCAATTCTTTTTATATTTACGTTCCTAGAAAATAGTAAAAAAAAAGAAACTGTTATACTTTTTCAATCTCTCTTTTCTTTTCTTTTCTTTTCTTTTCCTCCTAATGAACGAGTTACTTTTGTATTTTTTTCTTATTTCCTACCTCCTCTTAGTTTACACAATATTTTCCTCTCTAAATCTTTTCTCTTTTTTTTTTAGGTCCTATGCAAAACAATTACTATTCCCAAATGTTTTATTTTTATATATTGAAGTAGTATTTGTAGTGTTTGTTGGTGGGTTGTAGCAGTGTAGTAATAGTAGTTTGTATGGGATAGGCAAGAGCGTGGGAGTAGAGTAGAGTAGAATTAGAACTAGAATTGGTTTTAGTGATAATTTTGCTCTCAAATGTTTTATTTTATTTTATTTTATTTTATTTTATTTTATTTTATTTTATTTTTTTGCCTTTACAACAACAACAACAAGAGTTCTTTAAAAAGTTGGAAAATAAAATAAACAATAAATTGTGAGCTAATCATTTTTATTCTCTAATTTATTCAACTATAAGTTTCCAATTGTTGGTTTTTACCACTATAACAATTTTTTTATTTTTTTTTAATTTCCGAATTATTATTTTTGTTACAAGCCAGCCTCTACCAGAATTTAAAACTTGGTATTTTTTCTATCCCGCCCAAACTTGTAGTGTTTTGTGGTGTTGTGTGGTTTGGTGTGGTTTGGTGGATTAGCATATAAAAAAACATAAATTGCCCATACTCTCAATAAAACATACACACCTTTTATCTCTCTTTTTTCTTTATTTCTTTATTTCTAGTATTGATGTAAAGAAACCTTTCACTACCATTACTATTCTGTCTATATATCTTTTTCTTTTTTAGCTTTGTCACTTTTAAATTTTTTATATTATATTATTTTATTTTATTTTTTGGAATTTAAACATATTCAACATTTGTAACATTTCAATTGGTTTTCCTAATCAAAAAATGGCAATTACTTTTTTTTTTCGTTTTCTTTGTATTTATTTATAAACGATTTTTATACATTTTCAAGAATCAAAATAGAAATAACACCCAAGTTCAATTGAAGAAAAAAAAAAGAGAAAAAAAAAGTATATACTAAAAAAAACTCAATCATTCACTCATAGTGTTCATCCATCACCATTATTATCATAATCATTAGTTATAATCGGTTTATCAATCATATCCTCTCTTGTCTCTTTTATTTTCTTTTTGAACTTTCACTCATTATGTTCTTTAATACACTAGATTTGTAAGAATATATATTTTTTTATATTCATCGTAAACTCGAAAACTCTCGGACTCCAAGTAACATGTTCTCATCTCATCGCACCTCATCGCACATCAGCTCTACTTGCAGACTGTTGGATTCATCCAATATCTTCATTATTTACTTATTTTTCTTTTCCTCAGACATTACCAAGAGTTGATTATGCATTTAGTTTTAATAGTTTTTCCTCTTTCCTCTTTCCTCTTTCCAAATCCTTGCCCATCACTCATCATCCATCACGCTCCTGATGATCAAATCTTTATAATACAAAGGATAGCTTACTTGTATCTATATCTTTATCCCTTTTTATAACTCTCGTTTAGTTGGTATGTAAAAGTAAATTGGCTTACCTTAATCCAAGTATTATTAGTAAAAATAAACTTGTCGAATACTATTTAGTGTCTCTATATCACTATAAAGCAATGTGATAAAATAATAAACCAAAAGATACAAATAATAACCAATGCAGAACTACATTAACCTTGGAGTAAGGTACTATGAAGAAAACGACTTACCACCACCATTTAAATCAATGCTATGAAAATATCACCTGCAAAAGTAAACTTGTCTTTCTTTCTTTTTTTGTATAAATAGGGTTTACCCATTCCTAAATGAGAAATGGATGCATGTGTGAATAAAGTGTGAATAATGATCAATTTAGAATAAAGATTCATTAATTCCCAAAAGGCAACAATATGCATCGAAATGGTAAAAATAAATAAAAAAACTCTTTGAGCCAAATTAAAATGAAAATGTTTTATTTTCTTGTAAATAAGTTAATACATATGCTAATATGTAATGAGTTTTGAAATAAAATCAGTAGAATAGCAAATAGCAATGTAACACTACTAAAGCAGGTATTATTAAAAGTTGGTTGATAGCTTAACTTGTAACAATTTGTTTTCTTTCATTCCCCCTTTTTTCCCTTTCTTGAATAAAAATGAATGGAAAACGGGAAGAGAAAAAAAAGCATGATGGTATAAATGATAAAAGATAATGTAGAATATTACATGGAATCCAGTTTTGACTTTAGCATGTCAATCTCTGATTTGATGTTGTTGATATACTCAACAGCGCACATTATAATTGTCGATTTGCTTGGTTTGGTTCTTCTGCTGTTCTCAACCTTTCTCGTACTAGGATCGTAAACAATCGAAGTTAGCTCCGAAAAACTCTGCTTAATCAAACCCCGACGCCGACGTTCAGACGCAATGTGGTTTATACGCTTTTCGTCCTTTGACAAAATCTCACGCGACTTTGTGGGCCGAGAACTATTGGTAGAGTTTATAAGGGGTGGTGTTGACGATGTAGAATCAACCACGCCTCTTCCAGACTGTATATCGTAGTGTGCAGCCATAGAAGACGCAATACTACTGGCAGTGTTATTGCGGATATTATTACTATGATTGCTGCCAGTATTGTTACTGTTGTTATTGCTGCTGCTGCTGATGGGATATTGGAATGCGATAGAAGAGGCTTGAGTGGGTGGAGCTGATATTTTTTGCCTTTTGCTTGGAGACAAAGTAAGTGAGGATTTCCGCTTGGAAGGTTTGTTTTGATGTGTAGTAACCCGGGGAACAACCATAGGCTCTAGCCGATTGGTCATGCTGACATCGTTGAAATTCAGCATCGATGGCTTGTGCTCAGTCAAAATAGTCTGTGTCGCCATTGGTCTTGAAATGTCCATCGCTGCCTGCTTTTTAGAACGCTTAGATGTCAGCCGAGAACGTGTCTTGTCAATTGACAACATAGTTCTCGCTAGTGTATGAAGAATTGGAATTTCTGCGTTATTCTTTGCTCCACTAGATAAATCAAATACCCCACTTGATGCTGACATTGCCTGATTGTGGCCATGATCATGCCCGTTATTGTGGTTATGGTTATGGTTGTGGTTGTGATTATCGCTGTGGTTGGATGATGCGAGCCCTGAATTTTGGTTTATGTACTCCTGGTTGTTGGCTATCCAATCTACAACTTTTAGGCTCTTTCCCCCAAGCTCATTGAATCTTGGAAGCTCCACACTGTCTATGTTCTTTGTCGAAACTATGTCTGCAAGTCCAAACCGGCTCTTTGTATCCAAATCCAACCCCATAATGTTACTGTCAAATGCATTTACGTTTCCAAATTGATTATTCCGCGACTCGAGGAGCGTTTCGTACCCTGTAGATAGAGCTTTGTTAACCTTTTGCCCTTCACTCAAGATAGAATTTTTATATAACCCCATCTGCCCGCTTCGATTTGATGCTGAAACCACACCATCACCTGGGTATGAATTCTTAAGTCCCGTATGGTCGCCTCCCAACCCTACTTTGCTACTGTTAAAATCAAACATGTCAGTTTCTAAATTATCTAAAAACCCTTTCAAGTATTCCTCCTCATTGTTGTTAAAGAGCCCTCCCTTTTCTGTCATTATCTTGTTGTTGTATGTTTTACACATTTCGAATAGCATTTCTGCCTCCTTTTCTGCTGTATTTTTGTCAACATTGCTATTAATACCATTAACACTACTATTACATTGTCTGTTGTTCATTTTAAATTCCTCGAGATCTGCACCTCGATCAAACAGTGATACTGGATTCAAATCTATTGGAGGTGATGGTGGTTTTGCAATTCTGTTTTTTACTCCCCTTGAATCACCCACCATATACTCCAATCCAGAAAACCGAAACAACGCTTCCAGTATATCAGTGCCCGATCCCTGTCCGGGCTGAAGCCCTCTGCTTCCCAAATCTCCACCATCTTGAAGATTTTGCCAGTTCATCTTTATTTAGTTTGAAAGTTCGGATTGTTAATGCCTCTTTTCTATGTTTCCTTGTACTCCAAGTTATCTTATTTTATTTTATCTCGTCCCACTTCTAGTGTTAACCACTTTATTATTCTTGTAGTACAGCTTTAGTTTTGTTGTCAAATACTACTATCACACGTCTAATTCGAAAGTTGATGGGGTGGATTCTTTTCCTTTTTTTTTGGAAGTTATGAAAGACAAATAACCGTATAAAAATTATTTAACAAAACAAAGCTCCTGTCCACTTTGCCTATTTTAGCATTGATACAATAATGTGGGATATAATATAAAGAGTAACAAAAAATGATATTTCAACAATTTGATTTCAGAATATGTAACATGGTTCAAGGTTTCTCTGTTTTTTTAAGCGGAAAAGAGGCTTCTTATATTTTTGTAATTCGAATTTTGTTTTCAAAATTCGAATGTCCCAAAGGCCTCTATTTCGTAAAAACAGATGAAGGTTCAATTCAACGCATTTACTCTTGGACTCTCAATCTTTGATGGTCTAGAAGGAAAAAAAACAAACGAAAGGATTTCTTGGTTTTAGCTTTGGGAACTTTTTATTTTTTTATGATTACTTGGACTTTGCTCTCTCCAGACCCGCCACCATCTTCCCCTATTCTCTTGTTTTTTTATTGTATTCACAGTTTCTGTTGATTATCCAATACTAGTTCGCTTTTTTATGTTTTTTTCTCAAAACTACTCCTTTAATTGTTACAAAATTATGGATGAGTATTATAAATTTGTAACTAAAAATATGGCCAGTAGTCACGATGGTAGCAGCATTGCTCTCATTTTATTCGACTGTACTTTATCAAGTTACATAACCTTAGATATGGTGTAATTGGAAAAGTAGAAAACCAAATCTCAATGCTCTGCTATTTCCAATCCGTGACTGGTCTATTAGGTTGCTGGTTGGTGTTCATATATGAAATAAACGCCAAATCTCAAAAACAATTTTACGAGGGTTACATAATCTAATTTTCACCATTTATCGAATAGTAACAGTATCGCTAATTTGCTTTTGTTGTTAGTCAGCAAAGTTTGATACTACTCAAATCACACTAAAAAATTTTTGTAAATGCAAAAAAAGAGAGTAACACGTCCCTCGCTTGGTACATGTAACAGGCACAAACATTGTTTTTCTTTACGCTTTAAAGATTCAACTATGACTAGATGTGTACCCCCCTTCGTCTATACATTACAAGATGTCGCGTTTGAATAATGATGTCACTATTTTCACGATATCGTTCACATCTCATCCCCCCCTTCTTCCACCCCTTCCGGCATATCATTGTGTTTATTGCTGTAATGTTCTGCTGTTAATAGTTTAGTTGCCTTTTCCACTTACACGTTTTATGTTTTGCAAATAAATGATAACTAATCACGCAGAATTTTGGCTAATTTAGTCCCTTTTACTTTTCCACCAATTTAACATGGTCTCTGCATTTTTTTTTCCCAAAAAAAACTAAGAAGCAAACTGTAAATCTCTGGTGTTTTACCTATATCATATCTTCAACCTTTTTTTTTTAGAATCATTAGGTGTTATCGATAATAATACGGTGATACCGGATTTTAACAATATTAAGCATCGATTTTTCTGCCACTTTCCCAGAAGAATCTACATTTATTTATTTTTGCCCCCACCTCCCCCATTTAGCTAATTTTTTTTTCTACGCATTTTAATTAGAGGCGGAGCAATCTCATCTATCGATTCAATTACAAGCTTTTTTTTTCCGTGAATTATAGTGAAACTTGCTAAATTAGTCATAAGCATTCTCCAAATATACTATTTTTCTAAACCAGTATTTGAACTTTCCAAAATTTACTACAATCATCCTTTTCCTTTCGCCTCTTTCTGGAATAAAAACGCTTTTAGCTGCTTTTACAAATGTTCTCACTCCTACCCATTGGACAAGCCAAACTTCTATTCGTTTACTTGCACTAGTGTACTCATAAATGCGTCATAATAAGTGTCAAATACAACTTATTTCTTGATAGAAACATCTGTTACCAGAGTTGTTTTTTTTTCTCGGGGAGAAAACACATCTTTTAGTGATATTTTGCGACCGGATCTCCTACCTCATGGAAAAGCCGGATTCTAGTAAACAGGCGTACTATATCATGTATTTTGTCACTCTTTGTTCCACTACATACTGTATACCAGACTGACGTTTCTTACTTGCAATGCCAAATATATTTTTAATACCGATTTTTGATTGCTCTTGTTATAAACTAGATATATTCCCGTCACATTCAATAATCAAAACCCAGTATTTGGTTGAGAATATCATACTATTGCACTCAAAAAGGAAATCAGTTGTATTTTCTCTAGCTTTGCTAAGACCACCTGTTCATGGGTTCTCAGACACAATTTCACTCTTTAACCAAACAGCAGTGACAAAAGAGAAATCAAAAAGTAAAATCGAACCTTTCACATATGGTTCCAATCCCTTCACTCCTTAGTTTTCACATGCACTCGAATGGTATATATATTGATAAAACAGCTCTATAAACATCAATCCCCCCCTCTCCCCCCTCCTCCTTACACTTACTAGTTGTACTCACTATTTATGATACCTGTTTTCAACTGCACCAATTAATGCGTCATTAATCCCACCCTCTATCTTTCTTTCCCAGGACATATTCATGGTATATAAAACTTTTTATCTTTGTGTGCATTAGTGCACACTTCATTTCATCAATTCGCTCAAAGAAAATTTGTTTGAAAACAGCCGCATTACTCAAGAAGTTCAGCAAAAATATTTGATCTAACCTTCACACAGAATGTACCAACTTACCTATCCTCACATTTATCTTCAAGGCTACATGTACCGTTGTTGTTTACTATACATATATCGATTTTATACAAATGCGTATTTTACCCACTTATCCTTCTCACTAAATGTGTTTTAGTGTCAAGAAATAGGGGAGGGCGACACAAAAACACACTGTTTCCCACCTATATGTTTTTGTACTCATCAACATAAAGCTGTGTAATTATGGTTCTCATAGACAATAGTGGGCAAGGCAAAGTGCGTTTCGAATCCCTCTGTTTTGGTCAGATGCTAGTCTGGATGTTATTAACTTTTTGTGTTACTAAATTTGTTAGTACATGCATACATAACAATATTAAAAAAAGCCCACTCGCATGATATTTTGTGATGTTGATGTTTTGTGTTTTATACATGCCAATTAATTCTCATTTGCAAAACATCTGAAACAAAAATTAAAGTAAAATGGAGGAGGAGGAGGGGGTAAACTCGCAAACAAAGCGTACATTCCAAATAGTTTTTGTGTAAGTTGGTATAGTTGCACAAAAGATTTTTATTGACTTGAAAGATCTACTATCGTGCATCCATGTGGCTGATTTTATTTTAGTCAAAGTTTTAAAATGAGGTATGTGGGACCAGGAGATACGAGAACATCAAATGAATCTAAAACACAAACTTAAAACTAGTCAAGCCATTTTCATTTATTATA
>LSSK01001816.1:0-11877 GCA_001969505.1 Zancudomyces culisetae
CTTCATTTCTCTGTTATGGTGTTTTTTGGGTACATGTTTGTATCTGATAGAATGTCTATAAATACATTCATCATTTCTTCTGGTACAGTTGCTGCATGCTGGAGATGCTCCATTGCAGCGTACTTTCCGTCGTTGGCATGCTGTACAGCTGGTGAGAAGAGCCAATACAGGTTTGTTGTTGTTAAGGTTGGTGCTATCGTCGTTCTGTTCTTTTGTGGTGTGTTTTTTGTCCTGTGTATCTGAATACATGTTTTTATATATGTATTGGACAAACACTCAAAGAAGGATAAAAGTTAAAAAGAAGGTATGAATAAAATAATAGACCGTTTTGTACAATGCTAGAGCAAATCAAGAATATGAGAGTATGCTGCTTAGGTGTACTCGATACTTAGCAGTATATTAAATCAAAAATGTTTAAGGTTGTAACTATATATTCCCTGTTTAAATAGTGTATAGGCATACTGGTGCATATGTGAGACCAAGAAGAGATGTGAAACTGCTTATATATACACCATCTTATAATGGAGTGTCAACAACATTTGATGTTTCTTGGATTTGTAAATCAACCTGCAACAAATTTCCATATATTATTTACTCTGCTATTAAGTAATAGCCAAAACTCCTGAGGAATAAAAGAGCGGAAAAAATTTTTTTGCTCCTTTTATTTTAGTTCGGTTCGAAAATCAAAGGAAAAATATAGATAAAATTAGTCACGGTTAAAGTAGTGAAAAATTGTTTGGCCAATGGCACAAATGCCTCGAAAGTAAAAACTGTTTGATGGCGAATAAAAAGTAATAATAGTAGTAAAAAGAAAAACAATGGCATTTCCTAAGCATTGTTTCAAGTGGAAAATAAAGGCAACAAAAAAGCAAAATGATAAAGAAAAAATGAAAATGAAAATGAGAAGAAAATGCGTTAGGCCCCAACAAAGTGATAGCCTATATCTGTGCTCATATGTACCTATATTTGCAAGAAAAGCATTGGGGTGTTATATCGCTTGACATGATTTACCCATTTAACTTTCAAGAAGGCATCTCAGACCATACTTAAGGTTATAATGACAAAATTTTGTACAGCAAATTCGAATAACCATTGCCAGACTGGGATTGGCTAAATAAAACATACATGTGTAATGAGATTGAACAAAGCGTGGGTTCAACAGAATAAATAAAAGTAAAATAAAAGTAAAAAAGAAAACACAAGTAAAAAAAACAAAGGGGCAGACTGATGTATTAATGAATCTCTGTGGATTTAACCCAGCTAGATATGGGCAGGGGTTTGTAATTAGCATGAACATGATTTAAAGACAAAACACAGGATACATCATCAACTGTGGAGAGGTCGATGAGAAAGGGAATTAAATCCAATAGCTCAGAGTCGTGAGGATCATTAAACCAGGTAGTTATAGCAATGGCGTTTTCAGGGTGGAAGGCATAGCTGGTTGGGGAGTTGTCGATGATAATCGAACTGGTTAGGGGTCGACCAAGCCTGGATAAATCTTTGACATAGTTTCCGTTGTACAAGTTACAAGATTCTCTAAAAAGACGGTGGGTAACTACACGGGCACTGTCGAGCAGATCCAGCACGGGGTCGGCATACATCGATAGACTGGCAGTGAAAACCACCAATTCATAATATTTACTCATTTCACGCAAAAAGGTGTCCACACCAGGCCGCTTTGCAACATAGACATTATGCTCCTGACCTTCAAGCATGACGGGTACAATAAAATCGGGGTTTTCAACAGGTCTGAACGAGCTGTGTAAAAGAGTTTCGTCGAGATCCAAAACCAAACACTTTCGACCCCAATGCTCCGAAATCACAGGTTCGAGAAGATAGTGCTGTGATACATGTGTAACCAGTCGCTCAGACGTCATGCTCGCCACGTTGCCCTTTGGAGAAGTGATTTCACTGCGTAGCTCTTCATCGTCATCCGAGCTGTCGGTGGCATCAGTTGCACCAAAAACATCGGCAATACTATCCAACTCAGCATCAGATTGACTTTCTTCTCCAGGACTAGCTTGTAAGAAAAGATCGGGCTCGGATTTGAACGAAGGTCCAACGTCTATGTCTAAAAAGTACTGGTCCTTTTCGTCTGTCCTTTCGCCCATCTCCTCTGTTATTTCGATATGCTGCCATGATCCCTCCAGTTTTTTTACCTCTAGCTCTGTACTGTTCACGACTGTGTTTTCTATGTTATCTTGCTGCCCTAGCTCTGGTTCTATTGTTGCACTCCATGATGTTTCTTCTACTAACTTGCTATCTTCCGTCTCAAATGTACTCGCTAGAGCCTCTTTATGTGGTTGACTTGAACTGGGTTTTTCGTTTTCATTTACTTTTTCAAGGCGAGAATCTTTTTTCGCCGGACTCGTTCTTGCATCCAACGGTACCTCGTCAGAGAGTGCTGATTTCTTTCCTTGAAATTTAGCGTGGTGAGACATGTGTGCCTCATTACCCGTATCATCTTGACCATCGGTACCACTCGAGCTTATACAACACGATAAGGCACACTTTCTGAGTAGACTTTGATACTCTAAAACTAATTTCTTTAGTCGTAATTTTGTTTTCTTAAAATATGAAGTTTTTGCTGGTTGTTCCATCGGTATGGATGTAGAATTCGTGGCCTTTTCCGTAGGTTTCATTTTTGTTTATTGATCTAGGGATATTGCTTCTATGAATAATACCGAGATCCTCTGAAATGGTTCTCGTATCCTTTTTTTTCTTTTTGTTTAAAATATATTCTCGTTCCCTTGGAAACCGCTAGCTACTGTTATAATTTTCTTTTTTCGGATATTCTATGTCTGAAATCTGCTATATACACCACACTTTTAACACTCAGTTATTTTTACTAGTAGTCAATATATTACAAAAGTGTGAACAGCTGGTACGGTTTGTAATCCAAATATCTTATTAATGCCATGCAATCAACTGATAAATAGCCTTGGTTTTATCACTTTATTTCACTTTCACAAAAGCTAAAGACACACACGCTCTGGATTTTGCGTATGTACATATACACAATTTTGTGTTAAGTGGCATATATTTGGAATTGTCGCTTCTAACTCTACTCTTTTTTTGTGTTTTTTGATCTTGTCTCTTGAATATAATCGAATAAATGATCCCACAACAAAATGAAGAGTCGCTTTTGTTCGAATATAACTCTTAGCTTTGGTGTATGTCGGGAAGGGGGTTCTTTTCCTTTCTATTTTTGCTTTATCCTTTTGTTTTTGCTCTTTTTACTTTTATTTTAGCGATAATTCTCGTATAACCAAATGTTTAGTGTAGGTTGAATGTAGCTTGAGCTATTTTTGTACTATATACGCTTGCTAACAGTGTCGATAAGACCGGTGATGTTCCTTATATTTTGTATGTGACAAAATCTTCTTTTGCTTAATTTTTTTTCTGTTGTTGGTTCTACTGCATGTACTATACACAGTTGAATAGAAATTTTGGCGAATTGAGAGGGACAGAAATGTTATGGCAAATGGATAGATTCCAATGACGTGAGTGTGCTTGTTGATCTTTGTGTTGGCTTTTCTTGCTTTCTTTTCTTATTGCTCTTATTGTTGTTGCTCTTCTTGTTTTTAGTAACTTGTGCTTGAAAATGATACTGTTTTTCCCCCCCAAGGACAGGGTTGAATTTTGAATGTTTTTTTTTCTCAAGATGTTGCCAAAAAGAGGCGGGTATTTTTTCAACAATGAAGGATGAAAATCTACAAAAAGTATGGCATGTATTGAAGAGATAATGGTAAGTTGACAACTCTAAATGATCATATATAATAAGGTGAATGTTTAATGTATAATGATGAAAAGGACAGGAGCCGAAAACAGTTTTTATTTTGTTTTGTATTTTTCATTTTTTTTCTAGTCTTTAACACTATTTTTACTGAATTATAAGTGGTAGATAATTATGGATAATGTGCTAAAATTAAAGGGATAATCAGAGTTATTACCAAAATAGTAAAGGCGAAATTTAAAACAAAAATAAAAGCACAATTTTTCATTGTAATTGTGAATCTAATAGCTAAATGATGGTTTTTTTTTTATTAATCGTAAACAGGTGGTGAATAATAAATTAAAGAATGAGGCAACAAATAATTGTAAAGAACAATTTCAAATCAATTAGATTATTATTTTTTAATAGTTGAATTACAAATTTTTGGGTAAGAATTAAATCAAGAAACAATCAAAAAAAAGTGTATTGTCTATTTTATAAACTATGCCATCTTTGAAGGAATGGCTATTTGCTCTTTGATTGAGATGAGGTTTATGGATTATTTTTTCAATTTGCGGTTTTTGTGGGCAAGCCGATTGGGCAGCAACCCCAGCCTTTCTGATTAACTTTATAAAACTGCAAAACGTCTCTTTGCATCTTTTTTTTCTTCTTTACTTTCTATTCATTTTGAAAAGGGTATTATTAACCAAAAATAATTTTTCTTGATTTCTAAAATAAAAACATTGCTAAGCATTAATTTATTTCCTGGATATTTTGTAAAGTGATTGCTAACAAACCAAACTACCAGTAAGCATTGGTGAAATAAGAAAGCAAATTTTGACATTTGACTTTTGACATTTGACTTTTGTCTTTTGTCTTTTGTGTTCGCGATGTTGAGATGCTCTTCGGGTGGTTTTAGTAAAAAGGTACTCAAGCTCCACGAGTATTGTAACGAACTTTTATTTCAAAACAAAGAATCTAATGGTTTATAAAGAGTACAGGCCGAGTAATATGGGAAAAAAAATAAAAGATTTTTTTATAGCACAAAGCTATTCAACCTATAAGTGTAAATTTAGTATAGACTATACTAAGCTGGGTAGAAGAAATGGTGAAATGGTGAAATGAGATTGAGTAAGTAAAGTTGGACTAAAAGTAAATCGTGTTCAAATAACTGCAGTTTTGTAATCCCCGTTTTCCCATTATTTTTAACCGCTTTCCCGCTTTCAATAGCAGTTGTAATTCTGATTGTTTTTTTTTTATACCATTACAAGAAAAGGGGTAGGACAAGCTTCGGGATTATGAACTTGAAATTGGGATTCTTTAGTGTTGTAGAGATTCCCAACTTTATTTCGACAGAATTTAAAGTTGGATATTCCAAAAAAAATAAAATAGTCGAGCTGTTTGCAAAGGTAGCTAAGAATACATATATAGATTTATGTTTAGATGCGTGTTTATATGTATACGTATAAATATGATATGTCTGATTGTAATGGGTGATAATATATCCGGCCAGTATACCACAGAGTTAGCTATTGGTACTGAATAGATGGAGGAATTAAACGTGTATGCTGCACTTTTTAGATATTCTGCGTTAAATTGAGCCGAAAATTCAAGTCTTGGTGATAAATAAAACAGTTTTCTTTATTTGTTTTTCACAAATGAGCTTTATGCTTTTATAGGCACTTATTAAAAGTGTTTAATGTGCTCTTAAAGCGAATTTATTAAACACAAATAAACCAAAAGTTGAAAACGGACAAATTAAATATACCTTAAAAAACAACACAACTTTATGTGCCTTGGACTAAGTAGATCATCAGACACAATTAAATATAAACAAAGGTTTCAATAAAAATGTTCTGGGAAAACACTGTTACGTAAAGATATAATGAATGGTATAATTGTACCTACAAGTTCAAGGCTCGATGACTGGAAAGCAAAGTGTGCTGATGTAGGACTGCTTGAATCATCTCCAGTTTTTTCTATTCGTCAAAAATAATTATAATTATAATTATAATAAATGAAAATAGGAAGCCTCATGTTGATTTGCAAGGGTCTGGGATTCATGCGAGAAATAAAGTTCAAACAAATGCCCAAATTGTGAGGAGGTTGCAAACTTCAAGAGAAGGAAAAAAGGGGATGAAAAAGGCAATAAAGGGGTGACATTTGGGTTCAAATATACTTTAGTTTTATGTCAAGATAAAAGCACGTGCATGAAATCAAATATTAACATTAAAAGCTAAAAAATAAAAACGCAGGAGTGGGAATAAAACAAATTAAGGCTGGCAGCGTCCAGGGAAACGAGGATACAAGCAACATTCCTTGACGGTGTAACGGTTGGTGATCCAAGCAATGAAACGCTCAACTCCCAAACCAAAACCACCATGAGGACAAGAACCATATTTAGAGAGATCGGTATACCAATAGTAGCTGGAAGTGTCAATTCCGGCACGAGCAAAGGCATCGATAAGATCTTGGTGCTTCCAAATACGCATTGATCCACCAACGATTTCACCGACGTTAGGCATCAATAGATCTACTGATTCGGTAACCCGAGGATTTTCCTCGGTGGCAGGCATATAAAACGATTTGATGGGGCCAGGGAAGTGAGTCAGAAGAATGGGTTCGTTGATGGTATCAGTCATAAATCTTTCTGGCGATTCGGGGATGTCGTCACCAAATTGGAAGTCTTGACCGTCTTCTTCACGCTTCACACCGTGCTCGTTGAGCCATTTGATCGCATCTTCGTACTTCATGCGGCGGAAACCGTGCTTTGGAGCCACAAATCCAGGGTTGAGTTGCAGAATCAATTCACGTGATTCTGGATCATCCATAAGTTTGTTGACAACTGTCACAACCATATCTTCAATCAAGTCCAAAAGATCAGCAAACGAAATAAACGCAAGCTCAGCCTCTAGATGTGAGAATTCAGACAAGTGCCTTCGAGTGTGTGATTTCTCAGCACGGAATGATGGTGTAATTGTATAAACACTTCCCATGGATGCCAAACATGTCTCCAGGTACAGTTGTGAGGATTGTGTCAAGTATGCATCCTCGCCGTAGTAAGGCAGATGGAAAAGTGTTGATCCCCCTTCGACCATAGTCTGTACTAGACATGGTGGGTTGACTTCTGTATACCCTGTCTTGAAGAAATATTCTCTGAACGCTCTCAGTGTGAGTGCGCGCACCTTCAACACTGCTGATTGGTTCTCGCCTCTCAGCACCAAATGGCGCTGTGAAAATAGCACACTTGGGTCTGATTCTGCATTGACTTTGTTGGTTACCGCGTCGTCTCCTCCTGGTGACTTGTGAACCACTTGCCAGTAATCAACCACAAGCTCGTGGCCTCCTGGTGCATTTTTGCCCTCTGGTACTTCCTGGAGAGTACCGTACAATGTCACTGTTGATTCTTGTGTGAGCGTAATTGCATCATATGTTTTACACAGCTTACCCAATAATACACACTGTAAATATCCTGTTCCGTCTCTCAACACAATAAACATCATTTCTTTTCCTTGTGCTCTGAGCCGATGAACCCATCCGCTCACTTTGATCCGCTTGCCTCTATGCTCGCGGGTTTTGTTGATTGTTACTTTTGTAGCTGCTGGCAATGATTTGTCTTCCTCAATAACCACTTTCTTGCTCTCTTCTATTTTGCGCTGCTCTTCAGCGAGCTTCTCAGCATCCCCTTGGCTCTTTTGTGCTTGCTGCACTGCCTGCTTCTTTGCCTTCTTTTGTGCCAGCTCATACCCCTTTTTGGCCTTCTTTAGTGCTGTTGCTGCAAGTTCCTTGTACTCTTCCTCTCCCTTCTTTTTCATCAAATACCCTGCTTCACTGGAATCGTTGGTAGAGGTTACTGCTACCAAGGCCGACTTGAAAGGTAGCTCTGCTGTTCCCTTTCCATTTTCATCGCTACCTCTCTCCTCATCGATATAGACTATTATTAAAATTATTATACATCAGTTTTGCTGATTAAATCATTTTCCTTATAACATTCTTCCCCGCATTATTGATGTAAAAAAACTCACCTTTTTGAGTAACTGCAATCTTGGACATTTGCTGTTCAATATCCGCCATTCTTATAAGTTTTTTTTAAATTTGGCTTAGAGTTCAAAATCCAAGTTCAAAAATGTTTAGTTGTGTTTTATGAACAGTAACAATAATTTGAAAATCAATTTACAATTGTCTTTTTGTTAAAAATATTTTTTTTCGCCAGTTTTTGCCTCTACAACCTTTTCTCTCTTCTAATTCTGTCGGTTTTTATTTGTTTTTGTTGCTTTTTTCTTGGTTACACCAATAAAATTGCAATTAGAATCCTTTCAAACCAAATTTCCAATCCAAGAAACAATACCAATGTTATAAAAATTTTTTTTAAATGCCAACTTTTATTTCCAAAAATAAAATAAAAAATAAAAAAATACTCGTCTGGCTTTATATACCCTTTAAACACATTTTCTTATTCTCCTTTTGACAGTTTTTTATGCATTCTTATTTTGAAAAATGAGTATTATCCATTTTTAGTGTCATATCCTGATAATTAATACAACTACTGTGTGTTTATGCGTACAAAAGTGTCCACTATTGCACATATGGGTATAAATAATACCCAACATATAATAAAAGTTTGTACCAGCTTTTTCTATTCCCCGCCCCCTAACCCTTTGGTTTTCTTTTTTCCATAAAATCAAAAAAATAATTCCCTATTTTGGTATAAACTATAAAAAAAATTACGCCTAATTGCTCATAATGACACTGATGCTTTCCCACAAATAGATATTTTTTTGTAATTAGCAATTACCACGAAATCAAGGATTTCAATTTGTCAAAAGCTCGATTAAATTCTTATAATGTCTCAAAGCTCGATTAATGTTCTTCAATGCGAGATCTGGACTCACAAGTTGGAGCCCAAACTGGTTGAATAATTAATTACGCCTTCAGCTCTCTATCAAGTGGCGGCAACTCACACTAGCAAAACAATGAATTCATACCCACCAGCGTTGATATCCCTAAATCATAATCCACCACCCACAATTCTTTGATAAAATTTAGTCACCTCCCCTTATTCACCAGTCCACCAGTTTGAAATACTGCACTATTCTTCGAGTTTAATTTTTTTAGATTTACTCCTAGTCTCTCTACCCTCAGTTGTATTTGATAACGGGGTCGGCTGTATTATTGGCTGTATTGTCGGCTGCGCATCTCCTGATCCTGCAATAATATCATTAGGCTTGTCCGAAGCACCCGTTTCATTTGAACCCAAGCTGGAAATCGAATCAGGCAAATCGCTAACAAATAAAATACTTTGGGCCCACCCACTATATTCACCAAATATCACGTTAAACATCTTGTGTATGGCTTCATAGATCGGTTTTGTAACTGTCGCTTTTGAATTTTTCGATGTGCTTTTTATAATTTTAGTAAGCTCAGTCGCCTCTTGTACAGTAATGTCGTATCCACTACAATTCTCCATCTTCACAGTCGTTGACTCAGGTAATGACGATTTCGGCCTGTTACTGGTCTTTTTACTGCCAACTCTGGATTTTATGATATTTACAAAGTTCGAATTATCAGCATAATCCCTTCTAGCAACCTGTAATACATGCGTATCAACGGGAATAGCCTGGGTAACTCTCATCGACATCAAGCATACACAATCCGCCACTTTTGGCCCAACACCAGTCATCTTTAACAGCTCGTCTTTAATACTTGGATACCGCTCGTTGTTTTTAACATGTGTATCGGCTGACCCAGACAAAATGTCACCGGTCTTAGTTCTGTTGTATTTTAACGTATCTACCAGCCAACTATCTGGATCGTTAGAAATAGAACATATGTATTTGGCTGTCTGTGATATGTATTTGGCTCTATACCCGAACCCAAGACTTTTCAGCCTTGCTTCAACTCCATCTTGCGCCAACGCTGCTATTTTTGGAAATTTATAGACCTCCTTAATACCATCCACTTCAAGGTCATCCAATTCGATTTTTTCTCCATATTCTATACACAAGTTGTTAACCTATCAAACATTTGACTTCAACATTAATTTGAATAAAACACCCAGCTCAAAGCTCTTGGTAGAAACACTCGCATTTTATCATGGTATGTGATAATAAAAGAATGTTCAAAATATACAGACAATTACCATTTTTGTAATCCGTTTGATGTTGTTATTACTCGTGCAAATAAATGTAAACAGATTTTCAACAGGATCTTGGTCCAGTGTGCGGATACCTATTCTTTTGTCAACTATATACTTTTTTTTGAAGTTGTAATCAATCTCGGACCACCTGTTGCATAGGTTTTCCAGTGAAACCTCCAACTGGAAATAACTCTTTAGTTTCATTTCGATATCATTATTTGTATCACATTTCAAATCCTCTTGCACTGGCATCTGTTCTTTTTTTATACTCTTTTCGGTCAATACTCTGAATAATACCTTATCACCTATGTTCAAAACATACTTGTCTAGTTAGGCTTATTTTTTTATCGGGGCTTCCCGCGTATTACTAAAGGCCTAAGGTATCAATAGTATTATCCCTGAATGTGAAACTTTACCTTGCTCTCGAAGAGCTATGCCCTTATCCCAAAGACCACACACCCTAACGCAATACATATTTTATACTTGTTCAAAGAATACACAAACCAAAAGCTAAAAAAAAATGATAAGCCACTTACCAAGTATTTCCATCAACATTTATCCATCGAAAGGCCTGCCCACACATTAATGTGTAATGCAAGTTTAGCTCTTTTTGAGAATTGCAGAGCTCTGTCCAATAACTATTGAGTTTCATTTTACGTCTATCTCTCTATCTCTATTGTCTATTCTCTACTGTTTGTTGTCTACTGACTTTTCGTTTTTCTGTCCTGTATATTTCTTTTGGCAAAAATACTATCTATTAAAGGTTTGTTTATTTTTGTAAAGTTCAACACTCCTGTTTCATATTTATTCATATTTATTCATATTTTTGATCTAAATCAAATGTTTGAAAACCAACACTCAAAAAAAAAATCGAGAAAAAAAAACAATATCTAACAAGAGGTATCAGGAAGGCTGAATGTAGCCTTGGTTACCAAATATGGGTTGACGTCAATATATCACTGAACGTGCTTCTAGCAACACTCCTTTTTCAGCACTAGGACACATTACAGCATAGTCAATGGTGAATAAGTATGTGGGTTCGCATTGATCTATTCATACACTATTATTCTTGCTTCACTTGTGCCCTGCGTGTTTATTTTTTCAATAAGCTGAGCTCATGAAATAGCCAGGGGATCTAGAGTGTCTGTCGTATAGATTGTATCTGTACTGTTAGATACCATACTAAATGAAACAAAGTACGACTTGAGCCAAGAAAAAGGTTGTTGGGTTTTCTGTAATTGAATGCTTTTACAACCAGCACTCTTGCACTTCCAATTTCAGGGTCAATTTTTTTTTAAAAAAATATGCAGTTTTTGCAATTAGCAAATATCGCGAAAAAAAAAGCAATTAAAACCTTGAAAGAGCAATGAAATATAAATGAACCATCTTAAAATCAAATAGAAAATAAACCAAAAGTCTACTGAATAGATCAAGTGTATATGATGGCGGAAACAGAATTAGAACATGCAAATAAGTTAAGTTCAGTAAACATTGAACGAACAAAAATCCTATTTCAGGAAGATTATGGCCTTTTACCAGCCAAATGCGAGGAGAGGTAGGCTTTCTTTTCCTATTGCTATACTACTTTATACGATATTACGATATGATAAAACAGCGTATATGCTATAATTAAAAAATTTTAATCTTTCTTTATAATAATCTCTATATTTCTATACGAGTAGTCAGAGAGTAAAAATTGCCTGTAAATTAAATTCTGAATATAAAATTGCGCGAAAAGCAGAAGAAGCAACTACATTAAGCACAGAAAGCAAATTTCTATTAATAAAAAACGAAGCAGAGCCCCAAGGTTAGTACAGTTTCGCTATTTCAACGATAAAATCTTTAGTACAATCATGCATGAACATACTGAAAATTAACAATGAAATCACGAACGATTAATAATTCGATTATTCATTCACAATACTTAGGCAAAACGAAGGAATTGGACAGATTGAACGAGGATGTAAATTCGATAGTAGCAAAATTAGGCGGAAAACAAACCAAAACAAGGTTAGAAGGACTACTT
>LSSK01001817.1:0-17864 GCA_001969505.1 Zancudomyces culisetae
CAACTGCATGTGTATAGCAAGTCGCTGACCATAGCTGGGTTTATGCCTGGTGCTGAACCCCAGGTTCTTGCCGACCACAGCCTAGCCAATGCTTTGCTTCCCCAGGTTGTTGCTGGTTCTGCCATTTTTAGACCTGCTGTAGCTGTGAATGCGAATGCAAATGCGAATTCAACTGCAACTGCAACTGCGAACGCAATTGCGGCTCTGCACTATCAGTTTCCCATTCTGGAGTATTTGCCCGACCCCGACCGTCTCAATACCGAAACTGAGCGGGATGCTCGCCGTAAGCGACGACGCCAAGCGTTTACTTCTTCTTCGTCTCGCAAGTCCGTTCTGGTTGCGCCTGACCGTGAGCCCATCCGTACTTTCCGAACTGCTTTAGTCTTGCCTCCTAATCAGGCATCCATCTTGGCCATTTATAGAGGCCTTGGTTATTCTCTTTATCGCAATCCTGCAGTTGGTTCTAGTACTGGTATTGGTATTGGTATTGGTATTGGGGCTGGTATTGGTTCTTCTATCTCTGCCTTTACCTCTACATCTGCCTCTGCCTCTGCCTCTGCCTCTGTCTCTGCTATCGGTGTTGGTACTTCTTCTAATTATCACTATCCTTACTCTATCTTCAGTGGTGGCTTGGGCGAATCCTTCCTATCTGCAAAATCCTCTCATAATCTCTCATCTGCTTCCAAACAAGTTCTTTATTCTGCCGATTCTACTCATGCTCTTGGTATTTCTACCCCTACCCTTACCTCTAATTCTAATTCTAATTCTACCTCTACCTCTACTACCGCCACAGCCACAGCCATTGCTATTGCTACTACTACCTCTGCTCATAGTGGTACTGGAAGTGCTGGTGGTGGTGGTGGTAGTAGTGGTTATAACGATTTTATAGCTTCTTTATCTGAAGAAGACTACAAGATTTTCAAGTCGTTACCCATTGTTAAAAACCCACGATCTCGTGGCCGGCCTTCAAACCTTGAAAAGCTGCTACGCGATGCAGAGCTGGAATACATTCGCCGTAATAATATTCACATTCCTTACCTTGAAAAGTTTCCTTTGGTTACCCGCCACTACCTTCGCGTAGTTGATGCTGGTGCACCTACTTCGATCTTTTTTCCAACTTCTGGTGGACCAACAACAACAACAACAACATCTACATCTGCATCTGCATCTGCATCTGCATCTGCATCTTCATCTGCATCTTCATCTACCATACCAACACAAGAAACAAACACTGCTAGTAGTGATGGTGGTAGTACTGCTATTTCTACAACTTCTCATACACATACAGCTGTTCATGCAAGTGGATCAGGTGATTTCCAACCAAAATGGTCATGTTCTCAATGCGGAAAACTGGCTACTCAAACCAGTTTGATTAGATTAGGTTATGATGGACATCATAGCTTATGTGATGAATGTGGTCTCAAGTATTTACAATCTTTAGGTGGATAAAGTTTTGAATTTCTTTATTTCCATACTCTTTTCTTTTCTTTTCTTTTCTTTTCTTTTCTTTTCTTTTTCTGTTTGTTTGTTTGTTGATATTAATTTATCTTGTAATTTTCCAATATCCAATATTCACCTTTTTCTACTTTTTATTTTCTATTTTCATTTAACTTTATTCATTATATATTAAACTATAATTTAAAACCTCCTCTTCCATCTCCCCACCCGTCCCATTTTTTTCCAATTACTCTAGTATTGAAGGTTTACTGATATTTGAATGTTTTTTATTTGGGATTATATTATACAGTTCAAATATCTTTATCCCATAATTTCAACTTGCACACATTTATTATATTTTTATTTTATTTTTATTTTATTTTATTTTATTTTTTTGTTTTATTTGTTTTATTTGCAGCAGAAAGATAAAATAATTGAGAAAATGGTAATTCAGGCTCCATTTATTCTCAATCCCAATTTTCTTCTCACCTATCACCTTAACCCAACCCACCCTATTAGTAACAAATCTATTCATAAAATATAAAATATAAAATATTTCAAATTACACACACACTCACAAATTCACAAACTCACAAATTCACACACACATACCACTTTACCTTCTCACTCTTTATTTTCTTTAGTTTTACTTTTTCATCTTTATACTCTTAATAACACCCCAAATCGTTTAATCTTTTTTTATTATTACTTATTATAAAAAAACGATCAACGAATAAGCTAAACTAAGCTAAACCAAGCTAAGCTATTATTAAAATAAATCGAGTATATATTTGGAAAAAGACAAAAAAAAAAAAACAAGAAAACAATAAAAAAAAACAAAAAAAATACCAACAGACAGACAAATCCTTTGGTGGAAATAATATAATATCGATAAACTTCCAACCCACAGAATCGTTTCTCTTCTTGTCTTTTCTTATCTCTTCCTCCCTCCGCTCCCCCCCCTTTCCCCCTTCCCCCCTCCTCTATTGCTTTGAAATGGACTCTGTTCAAGATAATAATAATTCCGAATCGGTAATCGAAAAAAAGTTGGGCCTGTTGTTGGAATATTATCCTACATTTTACAACAAAAACAATGATGAATTACAAGCCCTATTGCTCGATTCACAGCGGTTTGAGCAGGAATTCCGCAACCTTGACCAGGTTAAAATGACTCTTTCTCTACAACACGAATTGCAACAGCAGAGGTATAATCTAGCTTGTACTAATATCAATATTTATGGTGGAGCAACATCCACATCCACATCTACCTCCACATCTACTTCAACTTCAAATTCAGCAACTCTTGTAAAAAATATTAACGAGATTCAATCGGACTACGATCCCGTAACCAAACTAAAAATCCTAAAACGACTAGAAAATGAATATTGGGCACTGGTCAATCGGTTTCTTGACCAATTCTTTTATCTGACCTTTTACTACCAAAATCTTGGCAACGAACCTTCTGACCATCAACAGCCAGATACCCATCATAATACCAACATCAACACCAATAATAATACTAATGATAATACTATTAGTAACAACAACAACAACAACAACAACAATAATAATAATAGTGGTAGTGGTAGTGGTGGTGGTAACTTTAATGGTGTAAACTCAATTACTGGCATCAACTTGGAAAATAAGCTGAAATCTTTTCCTTATCGTAGACATAGTGGAAATACCAACGATTATCTAAAAGATATCCAGAACTACTTTGTGGATAAAGTCTTGGAGGATTACATTGTTCAACTAGATAAATTTTCAGATCTTCTTATTGAAAAATACTTGTATTGGTACCCTCAAAATGAACTTAATACTCAAACTCAATTTCAAACTCAAAATCAAAATCAAAACCAAAATCAACTTCAAAATCAATTCCAACCTTCTCCTTCTCCAAGTTCTCTACCTTCTTCCACTTTTCAAACATCTTCTTCCTCACACTCACCACATTCTTCAAATCTAAATCCATCTACCGTATTTTCCAGCTTTGGTAATACCATCAATACTTCTCCTTCTCCCTCTTCTTCCACCTCTTCTTCTGTTCCTTCCTCCTTCATTAGCAATACCGATACTCTTTCTTCTCTTATCACCAATGTCTCGGAATTTAATTCCAATAACCTAGACTCGTTTTTAAAACTCTTTATTACTATTAGAAAAAAATTCCACCTATTACTATCAATCCAAAAACATTTTAACCCAGATCAATAAAAATCTCATTGTTTCTCTTCCCTTCCCTTCACTCCTTTTTTTTTCTTTTGTTTATTTCTCTCATCTTCCTCTCCAGTCTTGTGCTATTATATATGTTAACTCCTAACTAGCATTAACACTCCCTGTGTTGGTAGTGAGATTTACACTGCTATTCTCCCATGCATTCATCATAAAGTAATGGATAGTATTCAATGCCTCGTATCTAACCATTTGTTGATACTTTCCACTTCCCGCACTACTACTACTACCACTGCCACTACCACTACCACCTGTCGCATTGTTATCATTTGACTCCAATAACAACTCCATAATCTTTTTCTTGGCGCCCAACCCATCCAACAGTTTTTTGGCCTGCATACTGTTATGACTATACTTCAAATACATCCCTATATCATGACATATAATTGCCAGCTTCTCTTGTTCAGTCTCTGTATTTTTAATACTCATCAAATGCTCCACCAGCTTTCTTATCACATATCCATCCTTCTCCTCCATTCGCTTAGCATTGCTCTTCCAAAACTTGTCGTCATAATGCTGTGTCTGGCCCATGGTCAATATTCCGCTCTTAACCTGGTTCACATACAATGCCCAACTTCCCTCCTCTCTCTCGCCCTCATTAATCCGATTCGCCTGCTCATCAAGTACTCCCACCAACTCGCTAATATCTGTTGTCAAGTCGTTATCGCTATACTTACGTCCCTGAAGCGCTTCTAAACACCCCCGTACCCCACACACAACCATAACTGGATAGTTATGATCACCTCCCAGTTCCACCAGATTTCTCAGAATCCCCACTGCTATTCTTATCACCTTCTCCTTCATCGCCCCTCTTGAAATCTTCAACAACGTAGTTATCACCTCATAATCCCTCTCCATTCTCTCACTTATTGTCTTGTTAAAACTCATCATCCATAAACAATACCCTATTTCATACTGCACTTGCGATGTTGTCACATGTCCTCCAATTGTATTGGTTACCGTTGACTTTAGTATTTCAACCATTCTATTTTATATTTTATATTTTACATTTCAATCTCATCTTTATTTACATATCACCTCCACCTAAATAAAGTACTAGCTCCCCTGCTCATCCTCAACAATTCTCATTCTCATTTTCATTTTTATTTCCATACTTACTCTTTGACTATCTGCCCAGATTCGTAGTACAACGCCTCACGTGCCCCCGGAAGTTCTAGGGTTGACTGCACTATCTGTATTGCTACGTCTATCACCCATTTGATTCCACTTCCCATCATCTCCTCCAAATACCGGTATACCCGTGCGAATTCTAATTTTTTGGTCTTGTCAGTTTTACTCTCGTAATTCATCAGCCTCACCACTATCATACTACCCTTTAGCGCTATAAACTCCTCTTTATTGCTCATAATCCTACAAGTTATAAGTGTATGTATATATTCCTTTTTTTTATATCTTTCTCTCTCTTTTTTTTTTCATACTTTTTAATTTTGTTAGGTTCAAAAGTCATGTTTTTAAGTTATAATAGTAATCATATACTAGACTTCATAAACTTGATACAACGGACTATATAATATACATGTTTGCCGTACCTTTCCATAACCTTATATACGTTATCACCATTCTTGTTTTGATAATTCAATGCTGCGACACAACCCTCGTCATTTTCCTCGATCAGTTCCTGAAGCACTATTATTATCTGCTGTACTGCTTCGGTTCTATTGATCTTTTGCGCTAATTCTAGTAGTAAAACTACTGTTTCTTTGATTTTCTATTTTATTTATTTTTCAATTTTATTTTCGTTATTTCTCTTGTGTTTAGTTTGACAAAAACGATATAAAATAATATTAGTAACTATATTGATACAATTGCGAGAAAAACACTCAATCCTTACACTATTTATTTTAAACTTTCGTTGTTTAATTTCCATTATCCCATTTAATTCCTGTTCACTGATTAACCCAGCATTATGATAACCCTAAAAAGTTACAAATATTATGTATCAGACTCTCATACTCATCCATCCGTAATTCTCCTACATTCCTCTTATTGTAATATATATTATACGTTTATGTATTATATATGTTACCTCCCAGGGAATAATTTGCTCTTTAATTTCGCTACTACTTTCATCGAAATGACCATTCACCACAAACACCGCCGGAACCTCGTAGCTTACTACGGATTTTCTCTTCGTGGTTCCTTTGTCTGGCATTTTTTCTTTCTTATATATCTTCTCCTTTGATCTATTTTTCTTTCTAGTTAGTATACAGAAATCGTTTTTGAATTCATTTATGTTCCTGTTACTCTAAAAGTAAAAAGCCCATATATTTTCTCCAATACAGAATAGAATAATTTTACATTCCAAATTGTACCTGTAAGCTTTTTGTTTTTTTTTTCCCACTAGTCGCACAGGTTTTATTGGCGGAAATATATTTACAGCGGAAATTTCAAACTCGTAAAAAAATAAAGTAAAGGCTGGTAAGCGCACCTCCAAAAAAAAAAAACCACAGTCAATTTAATTTGCTGTTGTTTCACTCTTTATCCCTTACATTTATTTTTGCGCAAATAACCAACTCGAAGCGATACAATTGTATAGTTTTTTCCTCACATTATTCCTTGAATGAGCATTGCTTTACAACTCAAGAAGAGTTGGTAAAGGTGATGTGTTAATATTATCTTCCTCATAGCTTTCAGTTCAACTGGTAGTACAATCATGCTTTTAATTTGCGGTCACAAAGTGTACAATATTTCTTTACTAATATTTCCAGCTATTCAAAATAGGTGCAAAAAAGCACTTTGACTTTAAAACTCTTATAATTAACTTTTTGAGTAAATGCATTTAATAGTTATTCTCCAGCTAATTATGATGGGCAAAGCAACAACGCCTAAATACTTTACTAACAGAAATATGAAACAATATAAATACACAAACATACCAAATACAAAAATAAGCTACACAACCCTTATATATCAGCCTTGGATATTCTGCACAGCATCTCGTAGTTCCTCTGACAATCTAACTAGTTGCACGGATGCATCGTGCCTTATATCAGCATCATCATTAATATCTTTTTTTTCACTGATGGTTTTTTCAATCTGCTCAATAATGTGATACAGCCTATCGATCCTACCAGCCCTCAATACCCTACTCTCTTCACCATTAGCTTCTTGTTCGTAATCTACCTTATAACACCGTAAAAACTCGTGTGCCTCGATAAATTCTGTGCTGTTACTTACAATATACCATAGTGTGTGTACCAAACTCACAAAGTCCTTGTGGTAGCGATTCGGTATTTCAATACAATTTTGTCTCTCTTGTGCTTTTTTTATCCTAGAAATCAAATAATCCTTATCTCTCAAAATAATTTTCAACTGCTTTGCAAACGTATTTATCTTTTCCAAGTGCGATTTCATAACCTCGTAATCTAATACTGCCTTGTTTTCCTCATAGTCTTTTTTTATTTCCCGGCAACACTTTTGCTATTTTGGTGGTATTTGTGTGAGATAATCGACATCATAATCATATCAAGTACGCATGTACTGTCTCTAACTCACCTTTATGGCATTAAGATTGTCTGCTCTCCGTTTCTCCAACTCCTTTATAAATTCGCTTGCTTGTTCAAACTCAAGACTGTGTTTGTGTATTGCGAGCTCCTACGTATGATGTATTTCTAAATGATAAATTAATCGATACACACCTCTAAACTGAATATAACAACAAATACAACAACAAACATGTCCTATACTCAATCCCCTCGCCTCAAGAGCAACTGAGCCCATAGAAATTTGCTAATTCAATATGTTTAAAATTCAACTGTATAAAGTACCGTTCCTTCTCATAGTAAAATATAAATTACCTCTACATTTAGACCAAGATCGCCCGCGGTGTCAATTCCATACTTTTCTGAGCCCGATTCCAATCCCAACTCCATTTCTTAGAATCTAGTCTGGCTTCTTGGTGTTTGCTTATTTCTGTATGTTGTGTTTTTCTTTTTTTGGTTTTCCTCAATTACACAATTATAAACCAAAGTGGAATAAATTGGAAAAAATCGGAAAAAAGATCCATTTGGACAAATTGGGACTAATAAATAATATTCATGGAAGTTAGGTAATGTCAATATTTGTCAATATTTGTCAAAATTCGTTTATTTTAAAGTGGTATAATCTTCCTGGTGACCAGATCCGCTATTGATTTGGTAAAAGCTGCCAGATTACATCTAAAACGTCGCACTTATGAAAAGGACTCAGCACCTATCTCTCCTACAGGATAAAGCATCTAATATCTACATGTAACTATATCTGTACCATATTTGGTGGATATGTTCCCTCTGTGCAACAAACGCTACTATCAAATCGATAAGAATAGATGCACTTCAACCCCAACCTGCCCCGCAAACGTTGAATATGACAAAGTAAATGCAACGTGTATTGCTGCCCCAATTGTACGCTGAGTTGATTTTTCATGCTGCATAAACTGCAAAAAGCGGCTCTCGTAATCCACACCTCTACCAGGAAACGTTTATCCGCTGCAAAAGTGAAGAGTAGACACCAAGTAAGTAGCATCAGCAATAAATCGCAATTGGGTTTTTAATTGCTAACTGAAAAAGCAGCTTAATTATCAAAAACAAGATATTTTCCATTTTTGACTGTTCATGTATACATTCTATTGTTTTTGTGGAAATGACCAAAAATGAGGTATGTGCGGTGATGATAGGCCAACAGTATACCATGCCAAATACCAACAATACCACTAATTCACTTGTATGAGGTTGAGCCAAGCCGCTTTACTGTTAGACAATTGGAATTTGCGAACTCATGACTGGACCTATTTATGCTGCTTCTGTGCTAAGAGCCGTTTAGAAGCATGGCCTGGGAATTGCAAAAGTGCGCATTACAACATATAGCCCACTCGTAAAGTTGGAAATCATGACAGGATTTGTGGAAATAATCTGCATTTATTCACATAAACGAACTCTCAAGCAAACACTAAAAGCTGGCGTGTATCTAGTTGGTCATGTGTGGGCAAGAGCATAACATATTCTATTCACGTGATATCTACTACACTAATTTCTCACTACAAGGACTTGCATATTAAATGTTGTAAATGTTACCAATTGTATTTACACAAAGCAAACCATTTTGACCAATTGGTCACTTGAAACATTGGTCATATTATATTAAATAATTGCAAGAATATAAATCTTTTTTTTATCTTTTAGTAAAGACTGAAAGTCCGTAAATCATCGAAAATTGCCCCTTGCATATTTCGAACATATCAACCAGAATAAAAGTAACCAGAATTGGTAATCTGTTGCTGGGAAATGCTCAACTTCCTAGATTGATTTAGATAACATTCAAAATCTTGTTTAATTCTCACCAGAGCTATTGAGAAAATAATATACGAAAATGAACAATGCACCAATAGATAGTCTCTAAAAATATTGGAAACGCATCATCAAGAAACTTGTGGTTAGCCATTGGTATGAGCTTCATCAAAAAGTAAAAGTTTTACAGGTTTCCTGCGTCTAATTGGGAGGAAGAGGCTAAAAAAAAATGTTGGTGTACGGAAGAGGCGGAAGGCTATGAATGGGTCAGTTTCAGTAATAAACTCAAACAATACATGACCGTATTTTTCCGCCATGTCAAAAAAGCATGGCGAAAAAAAAAAGGGGAGCAGGCCAGTTCAACTTATAAATCCGTATACATCACCTGGATTTTTGGATCTAAGCACTTCTTGGAAAATATTATATAAGGTAACGTTTTTCTGGCGAGTTCATTTAATAAACAAAAAAACCCTAGTTAAAAGTTAGTATTGTAATTTTGCGACCGAAACGCCATGGTGACTAAATATTCAAAGGAATTAACTAATGCTCAACCAGTTGAGGGGGAATCAAAGGTATTTCAAGACAGCAATAATAGCTCTGTATATTTATTTTGAGCAGTTTACCGTATACTTTGCTTGTTTTGGTAGCTTAAATTATATATATATACATATATTTCTCTAAGAATTTATTATTTATATGTAAAATAGCCCATCTCAAATCTGTACATTGGTGACGCGGAGCCGAAATTGTGTCCTGAGAATGTAAAAAATCTGATTGAAAGCTATAGTGTAGCAATGGAACGGCATGGAGAGAATCACAAAGTCTTTGGGTATAAACCAAAGATTGATGACAAGGGGAATTTTGGACCTTTTAAACATTTTACCTACAAAGAATTTCAAAAGCGCTTTAGAGACTTTGGTTCCGGTTTGCTACTAAATGGAGTCCATAGCGGAGATTTCATTGGTATTTTCTCCAAGAACTGTATTGAGTGGATTGTTACCGAATATGCTGGACTGAATTATGATTTGATTTCTGTGCCATTGTATGATACGCTTGGAGAGGAGGCCATGGTTCACATTATAAATGAGTCTGATGTAAAAACAGTTGTGTGCCCTGGTGATAAAGTTCCAGCTCTAGTAAAAATATATGAGCAGGTGAAACACATGCTTCACACGATCGTTGTTATTGGTGAGCTTGAACAGGATTTGAAAGAAAAGGCCGAACAGGCTGGCCTCAAGGTATTGATTTTTAGCGAAGTAGAGGAACAAGGAGCTAAGAATCCAAATGACTACCAAACAAAGGCCACAATGGACTCAATAGTAACAATCTGTTACACAAGTGGAACAACAGGAATGCCTAAGGGTGTGGTGCTTACACAAAAGAACTTTTTGTGTCAAATTGAAGGACTCAGTTTTATCATTGAGAAAAAAGTAGTATGTAACATTGGTCCTGAAGACTCATACCTATCAGTGTTACCATTGGCACACGTACTGGAACGATTTATTATCCACATGCTGGCCTATAGAGGTGCTCTCATTTGCTTTTCTCGCGGGGATATTACCAAGATGGTTGACGACATTCGTGAACTCAAACCTACCATCTTTGTTGGAGTTCCAAGAATATTCACAAGAATCAGAGGAAGAGTAATTAGTGAAATAAAAAAGAAGGGCACTATTGTCTCAAAAATGTTTGAAATGGGGTACAATGCTAAAAAGGAAAACCTCAGAGCCGGATCACAAAATCATTGGCTATGGGACAGACTCGTCTTTAACAAAATCAGAGAGCAGCTTGGCGGGAGAATCAAGCTTATTGTTTCTGGCTCGGCTCCAATTTCAACTGAGGTTCTGGAGTTTATGAAAATATGCTTCAACTGCCAGGTAGTTGAGGGGTATGGTTTGACTGAAACCACTGGTGTTACATGTCTTAGTTTTGCAAGCGATAACGACTCTGGAACTGTCGGTGGTCCTTTCCCAACTGCCCTCGTAAAGTTGGCCGACGTTCCTGACATGAATTATCTTACCACCGATAAGCCTTATCCAAGGGGTGAGATTTTGCTGGGTGGAAACCCTATTGCAAGTGGATACTACAAACAGCCCGAGAGGACTGCTGAAGCATTTACAAGCGATGGTTGGTTCCGCACTGGGGATATTGGTATGATTGATGACAAGGGTAGAGTACGGATCATTGATCGCAAGAAGAATCTATTCAAGTTGTCTCAAGGTGAATATGTCGCTCCAGACAAGATTGAAAATACATATTCCGATAACCCAATCGTCACTGCATCGTTTGTATATGGCGATTCACTCAAATCGTACTTGGTTGCAGTTATTGTGCCAGAACCACCAAATCTAAAGAAATTCTTGAAAGAAAGGTCGATTTCGTTTGATGAAGATGCAAGCGTTGAGCAATTGTGTACCGAATCAAAGATTAGAAAGGCAGTAGTAGCTGAGTTGAATGCATTTGGTAGAGCAAGAGGACTCAAAGGGTTTGAATGTATTAAGAATGTACACCTCGAACCCAAACAGTTTGAGGTTGGGGAGATACTGACACCAGCAATGAAACTCAAACGACACGAGGCAAAGGTGGTTTATGAAAACGTTATCAACGAGTTATACGCCGAAATTGGTGATGTCTAGGCGGCCAAACTATACATTTTTATATACTAAATTCTCTATTATAGCTTTTGTTATTACACTAAACTTGTTTTAATTTTTATTTATTAATCCTTATAATAATACGCAATGCACACCATGTCATCAGATCCCGCTAATATCCTTTAAAATCGCAACTTCAATATGGATGTGTACACTAATATATCCTGCCTTTCCTGTTAGTTTACGTTCACCTGCTTTACGGATCTCTGGTTTGGCACATTTACTGAGTAGTTTATTTTCAGATTGAACCAAAAATTGATCCAGAGTTAACTCTCTGGGTTTTTCGGCATCCCAAAATGCTACTGTACCAGAGAAATCTGATGTATATTACTAATGTAAAAAAAAAGGCTTGGCTCTTTATTGCGAGAAAAAAAACCTTGAAACAAAACAAGTCATAGCAAAAAAAGGCAAAAAGAAATGATTATTGTGGTGTTAAGACGGCAAATGTCAGATAGCTGGTATGACCTCTGGCTTCTCCAAGAGGTCTGCTGCCAATTACTACAGGATGCTGTTCAACAGCATCAGGCGCATCCTCACTTTTTACAGGTTCATTTACTTTGTCGCTTTCTGGTGTTTCCTCAGAGTCCATTGCATTTGAGTCGCCTGAAATCATGTTTTTCCTGTCGATTTTCATTCTCTTGTTTCTATTAACCTTGAATTTCGCTCCCTTAACTGCGATATCTATATCAGGTATGATCAGATATTTGGTTTCGTGGCTTTTAATCAAGCATTCAAACATTTGTACTTCTATTTTGTTTTTTGTTTTTTAGACAGGGTTGTTAGAGCAAATAATATAAATTAGGTATATGTGGTTGAATGGTCAATAGATAGCTTGATTTTGAAAAAAAAGTGACCTGTAAACCCATGTTCACTGAGTGCTCTAACGGTACGAGTGACCTGCTCTATGCAAGGACTAAAACAGCATATCCGAGTTGTTATGTTATTTTTTAATGCCTTTACTGCAGAGCCTATTGCTTCCCATGGGGCTGGTAAATCCAAAAACACTATTTTTCATATCATCCCAACATATTAAAAATGTCTGGTTTATATATACTTATATACATGGCCCCTAGCTTTTGTGTGTTAACGTCAGGAATTAAAACCCACAAATTCGAAAAAGAAAAACTCAAGTTAAAGTAATATTCTCAACAAGTACCTGAATCTGCAACATTCTCCAATCCAAATCCCTGTTTAATGACGTCTCTATGCTCAAGTGTTATGATATCAGACAAATTGTGCAATTTAAATTCCTCAGAAACTTTCTTTGCTCGCTCTTCGTGATATTCAAAAGTATACAGGTGTCCTCCTGGTCCGATTGTTCTAGCCAGTGAATGAGAGAATGAACCACTTCCTGTGCCTGGTTAGTTGGTTTTTAATATATTATTCAGAATTTTAGTCGGACTTTGGAATTTTTGTTAGGGGATATAAACATAAAGATATAATAGGAATATAAGCACAGAGAAATATCCACAGTAGCTCACCTGATTCTATTATAGTACTACCAGGCTTTAAATTTAGTTTCATGGAAATAAACGCAATATCAGGCAAGTACAAAATTTGTGTCCTGTGCGGAACGGATAGTGTCCACAGTTCGGGTGTGGGATGTAGTAGGTATATGTATCCTTTTCCTGTCATAGAGGGGAACTAGTATTTATATTTATCCAGCACAAAGATTTGATGTAAAAGTCTTGTATTTCTGCACTGAATATTGGCACTAAGAGTAATAAATATAAATCAGCGTACCTTTACTCCGTACTTCTTTCCAATCATATCATTGTGATTATATTGTCCAAAACGATTGTTAAAAACTCCATCCTTTTGTATTACAATTGGTATAATCGAGTCCCGAGTCTATAAATTTATACCTCAATTAGCACTTTAAAGATCACATTGACGGATCCCACTTCATGTTTTTATTAAAGCGTGTAGGATTCTTACCATAAAAGCCATGACGGTGTCTCCCTCCTCTATCTCCTTTTTATACTCGTGAAATTTATATTTTCGATCCATGATTAATCTATACGTTGATTTTATAGCCGCTTTTTTATTACTCTGAAACCTAAAAACGCGAGTTTGAAGGTTTTTGAGCATAATATAATATTTCGGTAGAAAAACGCATCCTTTCAAAATTTTTTTTTACTTAAATCCATAAAATCAAACTTTTTTTTTCACCAACTGATGCGACTTTTTTTCCGCAAAAACCATTCAAAAAATTAAACTTTACTCCCAATTAACAAAACAGAAACTAGAAACATTCCACAAGATGAAGGACACTATTTCAAAAAAGAACCAAATGAAAGTATAGACCATTTTGTGGAGAAGTGTATAAATGAGCTTGTTATGAACTCTACAATTCAAAAGTACACTAGTGGCCATTGCACTGATATCTCATAGCAGCAGAATACGAAAATCATGGCAATAATTTCGGACGGGGGGGGTGTGGCTTGATAGCAAAGTACATCCGTTTTAGAGAAACGCTCATAAATCGTCTGGCTCCCTTTCAAATATAGCTTCGCTTTCTTTATTCGAGATGAAAAACATTGGGGAATCTCTATTACTATGCTTAAATATCAGAGGTGCTGATTCATCCTGGAACTATATCTAATATTCCATCCGAAAACAATTGATATATATTAATGTTTTGGGACTAGATGGACCCGTACCTTTATTTAGAAAAAATCAGCTGAACACACTCGAATTCATCATATTTTCAACATAATTCTTCAACACCTGGTTCTGTTTTTTTGTTTTTTCGTTAACTTTTTTTATCTCCTCCAGCTTCTTTATTTTTTCTACAAAATTAAAAGTGGTAATTAGCAAGCTATTAGCGTTTTAATCGCATTTTATGTGCATCAAGTATCTCCAAGAAACAAAGTCTTACGTATTGTATAGACATATTTCTTATAAAGCGCTTTTTTTAAAGAGTCTTACCTTTGAGCTCGTCTAGTTTGGTGTAGAAGCTGTTTGTTTCGAGACTATTGAGGAGTGCATTAGCGGATTTGTAAAAAGCTTATCTTATTTTGAATCATAGCTACAATCTACTATTTACCTCAAATCGTTATTATCCATCATTTCTCGTTCTATTTACAATAATTTGATCATATATTGAATGATTCTCTGGCTAGTTCATCGAAAAAGCGCCTTTTCACTTTTCGCTAGCTTTTTATGGGATTTTGAAAACTCAACTTATTTTCGCAAACATTCCACCCTTCCTTCCTCCCTCACCTAAATTCAGGATTTTGGCATTAAGGGTAATTTCAAATCTCTGGTTTCTATTGGCTGCCTTCAAATCAAATAGGATTACCCAAACATCCTACCCAGCGCCTGAAGAGCTAAGTACACTAAAGAGGTTAAGCATGGTGCTATTCAATATGGGTTGCTTCCCACCTTATAGAATAATATTTTACGAAAACCTAGACATATTTAGTTTACATCCCTATACTAGACTGTAAAAAGGAGTACATAATTCACCGAATGCCTACAATTACAAGTGCTATAGTTAAGTAGTATCAGTTTTTTTTGCTTTCTGCAACTAAAACCACGTAACAGCCAATTCTTTAAATATTTTACATAAATTTGGGTTGCCACGAGAAACCAAATAACTCATAAAAAACACTACTTTTTCTGCTGTTTCCCTATCTAATTATAAAGAATAGTTAATGACAGAGTCGAGCAGCTCTTCAGCCCTTATTTCTGTATCTGTAGACTCGCTGTCAGCACCAGTAGAAACTATGGGTGTTGGTTTCACATTTTCTTTTGAATCAGATACGCCTTGTTTAGTGTGTTCGTTTTCATAATCAATGGTCTTTGTTGGGCTCGTAAGACTATTTGGAGGTTCTTTTAGGTGCGACACTAATCGGTCTAGACTTTTCAAGCTCTCAGAAGTATTACTCAGCTCCACTCCATTCCTGCTAAAACCTGTGTCTATTCTCTGTTGATTTGCTAAGAGTGCTTTCGCTTCATTTTTCTTTCGTCTTGCTATTCTTTCCTCTATGGCCCGTCGGCTTTTTTCAGCTCGCTCAGCCCTCTCTTTTTCCCTTTTATTATCATTCATAGCCTTATCGCATGATAATAAGAAGGTCCTTATTGATCCAAAAAACATTTCCGGCGATGTTTTTTTGGGTTTTTCGCAAAACTCACTGGCAACTTTTGAGTAGAGCTGTTCCATTGTCTTGAAATCGGCCACAATAATTTTATAATGCATACTTATTTTGTCAAATGATTTTTTCATTTTTTCTAGGTAAATTTTCAAATGCGTTAGTTTATGGTTATCCCCAGTCAACTCTGCTTTGGGTTTTACTTCAGAGGGAAGATCCAAGGAACCCACACTGATATATTTATTCATATTTTCTTCAGACTCGTAGCCACTGCTGTAATCATCGCTATATGAGAGTTCAGAAATGTTTTCCTCAACAACTCTGATTTCATTTTCAAAATCTCGAATACCTGCTTTCATCGAGTTAAGGCTTAATTTCATCTCACTCAGCGAAACCCGACAGCCAGGGTCCAGATCTTCTAACCGCTCTCTAAACCGCAGCATATCTGGGTTTGAATCCTCTAGATACTTCATGATTAAATGGAGAAGCGTAGTTTTGTTGCCAATATCCTTTGTATCAGCTATTTTATTTAGTGAATTCAGCCTAAATCCAAATGCCCCACCACGGAAGGATGTTCCGTTCATAAAGTTGCCGATTATCAACACCAATACCAGAAATTGTTTAAACTCGACACACTCATCGAGGCTAATCGAGGCTCGTGTCACTGCATCGATATCCTAATGTGGTTAAAGTTTAAAAATGCCTTTTTCTCAGTTCTTGTTTCATAAAACCCGATTAATTGCAATATATATCTAGATAAACGCCCCTCCCTCTTTGTCTTTAAAAAAAATATCAAAAATCATAATGCCATAAATAGTCAAAGTAAATGAAAAATACCTACCTTGATTAATTCTTTCCTATTTGTATCCCAATTTGCTCGAAATCCCAAACACCTTAGCCTGTACTCAATTCTATCGATTCTTGACAATTCTAGGACAAACCTGTCAGCCTGTGCCAGGTCTTCCTTTCTGTTCTTGTATTCTATCAGCAATGCTTTCTACAAAATTTGTTGGTGGGAAATGTTTTTTCAGCATCAAACAATACTATTATCTTATGCCTACACCTATACTAACAAATACAAGTCTTTTTAATGGTTTACATACCTCTTCAGGAGAAGCAACACATTTTTTAAGTTGTGATAGGACAAATGGCGTAAGGAAAACATCATCTACTACCAGAACCCTTTTTGCTATTTGCTTGCAGGTCATATTTTTCATCTGTCCCAACACAATATCTAATTTATAGCAATAAAATAACATCGTTAGTACCCACCTTTAATCATAGCTCAATACCTGACTATAAATAGATACTTACTAACATTGTGTGCCCGTTTTTTTGTAAGTACAGACACATCTTTCTTTTCCACAACGTTTTTCCTCTTTTTCAACTCTAGAACATATTTAGCAATTATATGTATTTATTTACTCTCACTTTGTTTCTTATATAGATAATTGTGATGACTATAAAATTTGTTTTGATTGCATTACCTTTTAATGTAAATGCCTTTTTGGCCAAAAAAAGCCTTTCTATTTCATCGAAAAGACCATTTTTGCCCATTAGCATTTCGAGCTCGGATTCGTTAATCCCAAAGTTCAAAAGATGAGCCCAAAAGCTTCCAGTGGTACCCTTCTTATCGATTTTTTCCAAATGCATCTGTTTCAATTTTACCTTTGGAATGGTATTTACCATCTTCCTAGCGTCTATATGTTGTTAAAATACACGACTGAAAAAAAGAGTGATTTCAAAGAAAGGTATTATTATAAAATACAGATAATCTGTAACCAATTACCTTGATCTAGTAATGAGCTGGTAATCGATGCCTTAACTGCTGATGAGAGCGGCGGCGGCGGCGGCGGCGGAGGAGGAGGAGGTGGAGGAGGAGGTGGAGGTGGAGGTGGAGGAGGAGGTGGTGGGGGAGGTGGGGCTGAGGGAGGTGGTAGAGGAAGAGTGGAAGGTGGTGGTGCCTGTGCTTGTACTATTTGCTCTTGTAGGGTTAAAGACTCCTGTTCTTGCTGAAGTTTCACTTTTTCTTCGAAATTCAGCTGTGTTTCTAAATCATTCTCAACATGCTGCTCTCTTCTACGTCCCAGGTTTTTAGAGTTTTTAGCCCTCTCTCTACTAGGTGATTTACGCCTTAACTGGGCTAAATTCTTGGATGTTTG